>CM057379.1:40035000-40237500 GCA_030015415.1 Cynopterus sphinx
AATGAGTACCAAGTTCTTTAAAAAGCTTACCCTATAGACCTAGATCCATGATTATCCTGAATTTACACTCTGCCACAAATATCTTTAATGAATTTAAGATAAAGATTTTATAAATTTGAAAGTTATCTTTTAAAGGATGAAGTACAGGTTTAATGAAGATTTATTTATTTTAATACAGTTTGACAACAAAATTACATTAGACTGTAAGGAAAAATGTAGGCTGGCAATGAACAAAGACTAGGTTTTTGCAAGGCACCGGAAGCCGTACTGCCAAGGGTGAGTGAACACATTCCTTGTTATTGCACGCTGGATTGCCAGACGATATAGCCTTCCTTATTAGCAATCTTGAATAAACTATGTCCTCTTCTTCTGAATTGCTACTGTAGGTTCAGAGATCTTTAGAAAGGTACTGTCATCATAATTTAAGAGCATGTGGTCTGAAATGGCTGTAAGGGAATATCCTCTAATGGACAGAATAAAAATGCATGTGTCTCCTGATGCCTTTGTAGGTATGTCAGTTGAAACTGGTTCTGGATACCGTCCCTTCTTTTTTAATGCTTTGGTGATATCTTCCCCACCTACTCAACGTTTAGGTTTTGGTGTTGTACATGTTTCAAAACAAACTCCGGACTATGTTCCGATAATGTGGTAAACAACACAGTAGTTACTTCACCTAAACTTTCAGCATCTGTGCAGTGGGGTGAAAAGCTTTGTCTTAGCAGTGCTTTGGGCTTGGGCACTTAAACAGCAGGCTTTTGAAGGGCGAAGTTGGCCCGTTGGGATATTCATGTTGCTGACTGTGCTGCACACATTCCTCTGCTGCCACCTGGAGGTCGTCTGTGGGGTGTACATTTCACGTGAGGGGGGGACCCGCGGAACAAAAGCTGCCCAGGCTGGGTGTCAGCTATCGCCTTGTCCTTATTTATTCCTTGTTGAGGTCAGTTGACAGTGAGCCTGTTACCTTTGTTTCTCACTGTAGAGCTAATACGCACTTTGAATTCAAGAACAATATTACTGTAGAGTATAAATATCTTATTGTTTGATATCAGGCAAATTCAAGGCTATAGTTATATAGATTTTTTAAAAAAACATGCCAGTGAGAAAGTTGACTTTTCTGCTCCATCCTTGCCTTAAGGTGTAAACCAATACCTTATACTATTTCTAAACAGAAACATGGATGAAAGCTCCTGACATTGTTGCCAAACAGGGAAAATAAATCCACTTGGAGGTTTGAGGCCTCTGATGACTTAAATTAATAGGAGGGGCAACATGAAATAGGGAACGTATAGCTAATGTACCTGCCGGGAGACCCGGAGGTTGTTTTGCCAGAACTGGCATCAAGCGAGCCATGGGGGCAAGGGAGGGGAGGGGTCCAGGGCAGGGCCTCGGGGCCCACAATGTTGTATATTAATACAGATTTAGGGCAAATAGTCTTCACTGTCTGTTCTTGCTAGGAGTGTCCAACACTTTTATTTTCTCTGGATCCAAACCTGCTTTTGGTGGTTATTTCAACTGCAGTGGCCCTTGTTTACCAGCAATTGAGTGTTTGGGAAGGGAACCAATCAGTCAAAGCACAGAGAAAAATACCCCTTAAGTGAACCTTCCTGTTCATCCCAGAACATCTTGACCAGTGATGCTTCCAGGAAAGCCTTGCTGCAGAAAGACAGCACCCGGCACGCCTGGGGCGGTCAGTGCTCAGCCCGCCACTGTCCAAGGTTGGAGACCAAGGGTTGTGCTGTTGTTCTCACCTTTGACCAATGCCCCAGGAAAGGCCGAAGCTCATCCAGCATGAATTATGCTTTTTTGAAGCGTATGAAATCTGTGGTATTTGAGGAAAGAGACATGTGGGATTTCTTCAGGTAGGCACAAGTCATGTGCTGTTTTGCAGAGACTGCCTTCTGAATCAAGGGCATTTATTTAGTTAATAATCGTTTATTTCCCCCATCAGGATTTCCTGTGAGAGCTCCTGGGCTTGTTTACATCTTGGTGCGCACAGATAATACTGGAGCGTGAGCAGTCAGGTTATGAGATGCTCTGTTCTGCTAAGAGTCGATTTTTAAGGAGCTTCACCTAAAAACCTGGCTTCGTGCAGACAGCTCCTTGGCAATTCATTTATGTTTGTCGTCTAGTTTATTTTTCTTTTTCCTCCTTTTTTTTTTAAATCTTAATAAAAGCTCTTATCAGCAGATCCTGATGAGAATTATTCCTCTTACAGAGATTAAGAATTTAGTGTCCAGCAGATCATCGCCCGAGCAGGAGGATGTGAAGGTAATGATTCCCTGCCCCTCTCTGTCCTCTGCACTTCTCTCCTGAGCTGGAGTAGAATTGAAGATCTAGTGGTAATCCAGTTTTTTTAAGAGACCAGTGAACCCAGGGATGTGCCCTAAGTCACATTCAGAATAACCGGAAACTTAGTTTCTTTTATTGAAATTTCCATCTCTCCTCTTCGTGACCATGCCTAGCTATCTTTCTGGGTTGTAGCTATAAATGCAAGATGACTTAATACATCTTCCAAAACGAATTTTTTTCGAAGGTTGATAGTGATAGCTGTTTGCCAATAATGTGATTGCTAGAATTAACCTGAGAATAACGTATGGGTAGCTTTTAGGCATGTTTCAGCTTGGGAAAATCCTTCCCTCATTTTAGCTCTTAAATAATACTGCTTAAGGACAAGACTAGTTTTCTGTTTATGTATGGTGATACGTGTAACGTGTCTTTACTGGCTGAGGTTGTTTTTCTAGTTTACTAAAACAAGGAAACATTAGTGTGGCACGTAGTAATTCATTCATTTGTTTGTTTGTTTTGAAAACCACCTGACTTTATCTTTTCCAGTGCATGAAAAGCCTGGTAGTTCAACTGAATGAGCATGAAGACCAGGACAGCGTAGATTTGGGTATGTTCCAAAATATTGCTTTTCCTTGCACTCATAGGGGTATCACAGTCCCAGGTATGCAGAAGACAAGAAGAAAGTGTAGTTTAAAATAAAATCTTTTTTTCCTGGGAACCTTGTCTATTGCTTGAAACCCACCCAGATAAATTTTCTTTGCTGCATCAGTTATAATACTGACTTCAGGGGTTGAGTCTGCACTGACAATCTAAAAAGCAAATCAAATCAAAACAAAACCAAGCTTTTCCTGAGCAGTTTTACTCTGGTTTGGGACTTGTCATATGTTCTTTGTTATTCCAACAAAGAAGACACTATGAGCTTCGGTTTCAGGTGAAGCAACACTCCAGTGGCGGAGAGCGAGTGGTGGAGTGGAGGCTCAGAGCTTCCTTCTGACTGGCCCAGGAATCCCCAAGCTTACCACCACTGCATTTTGATACCCAGTGGGGTCCCCTTGGAGCTGAGCCTGTGTGATCTCATCCCTGGTCTCAGGAAAAGACCAGATGCTTGTGTGACATGAGTGTCCTTTCCAAGGAACCAAGAGCTCCCTTGGTGAGGAGAAGGTAGTCCTCCCGTGGACTTTGAAATTCTCATCTGCTCAGGTGCATTCCAGTGCACAGCTCACTGAGGGCACGTTCCCAGGTCTCTTCCTCAGAGAGTTCATAATTCTTTAGGGCTAACTTGGGCTCCAGAGTCCTCTTTTGAGTTAGAGCCTGATGAAGCTGTTGCAGGGTTGGGGGATATACGTAGGCTGAGCTATCAGCAGATTCCTCATCTGGGTACCTGGATGGTCTGTGAAGGCCTCTGGGGTTGATAAGTGGACAGCAGATAAGCATGAACTTTCCTAGTTGGTTTCTTCAGGCTCAGCAAAGCTGAGACAGCTCACATACCTGGAAAGCAAAAGGGAGAAGCAGTTTTAGGAGTGCAGAGGGTGAGGTGGTGGCAGTGGTGGTATTGGTGGTGATGGTGAAGTGCCCAGGCTGTTGTCAAATCAGGGAAAACCAAGACAACGCCCAAGGTGAGTTTAACAACAACTATGGGTGGGCCTGCAGAGCCTCATGGTGAGGGGGCTTACTGGAGGCCAGTGGGTGCTGTTGGCACGTTTGACAAGCATGCAACAAAGCAGTTACAATAGTTAGGAAATCATGAAGAATGATGCAGGGCAATGGGAAAGTACCCCTTAGTGTCGGTTGGCTGTGCTGCTGGTAGCTTGGCCACCAGCCAGAGGTGATTTGCTGCATCTCCTTACATGAGGTACTACTGAATTAGAACAGAAACTTAGACTGTACCCAGCGATAAGCACACCTTTAATATTTCTGCTATATAAGGTATGAGGAATAATTTTCTTTCAGAAAGGAGAAGAGGAAGGAGATAAGAAAACCACCATCTCTGTAGATGGTGTAGATGACTGCTGTGGGCCACTGAAGCCAGGAGCATAGCTGTTGCTCATGCATACAGCAGGAAGTCTCAGCTACAAATTGCATCATGTTCCCAGGAATGTTAGCTTTGAAGAATGTTTACCAAGACAAATTGCCGGTGGGGGAGGAGTGTTGGCTGTTAAAAGTATGAGATCGCAGAATTATTTTAATTTTAGGCTTTAAAAACTCACCTCATTCTCAAACTGGTGCACTAGCTGGGCAAAGAGGACAAATGTTAAGGAAATTGTAGTGGCCTGACCTAATCCAAGCGTTCCGTCAGCAACATCATTGTGTCCAGGGAGGATTATAATGAAGGGTTTGACAGAGACAAACGGTCATGATGTTAATCCAGTGACTTATGAAAGGGCCAGGAATGATTCTTCCCTTGTGCTAACATTTGCTTTTTTGTTTACTTAAACTATTTGGATTAAGAAAGTCATCTGACTTCACGCAGAGAAAATGAGAATAGATTTTAAAAGAACCTTCTGTGACAGAAAAGGCGGCAGCAAGCAGTGAGCAATAGTTGGATGGTAAACTCGAGTCTGGAACTGGGAATGGCTTTTCCTCAAGGCCACTTCCACACATATTTTCTAGGTGCTTGTATTCTGCTCAGTCGACACGGAAATGCTGACACACGTAGGTCGAGGTATATGTCTTTGCTGACTTGTATTATTCAGACTGGTGTGATGTGAGTCTAGTGTGATCTCAGAAGCTACATCAGTGCTGTTGCAGTACAAGTTTCCATGATAATGGACACATTCTGTATCTGCACTATTTAATGTGGTAGCCAACAGCGACACATGTTTATAGAATATGTGATGTGTGACTAGTGTTACTGAAGAACTGATGTTTTAATTTTATTCAATTTATTGCCCTGGAAGTTCCCTTTCTATTGTTGATGACCCATCAGAGCACCAAGAATCATACCAGCCATTAGTATTTTATATACCGAAAACGTTGATTGGAGGGATACTGTCCAAGGTGGATAACAGTAAGCTCATTCAAGCCAGTGACCCCAGCCACCTCAGCAGTGACTGTAGATTACATTTCTGATGAGTCCAGCAGTAAGGGTTCTGCTCTCTGTGGATGCTGTAAGTGCCTGATGTTTTGCTCAAAGAAGAGAATATCAGTTGAAGGGCTGGGGCCTAATTTTTTTTCTGTCACAGTGGAGAGTGGGACTCCTCAGTGTGTGGTTTCTTCACATTCTAGGCAGGTAGACTGACTGGTGGAGGGAGTAAAGCGTTTGGAGGAAATGGAAAAAAAGAGAAGGTAGTTAAAATGGATCAATACAGAATTATCAAGGAAGAAAGAGTCCATCTGGCTTAAGGGTCCATTTCGCCCCATACATGTATAGGGCACTAAATATGATTAAGAAATAGAAAGCTGCTCTCTTGCAAACTCTACTTTTAAAAGGTTGAATTGGAAAAAATAAGCCATGTGCCTGGTTAGAAAGTCAGATGTCTAATTAAAAATTAAATTCACACTTGAGGACTGTGAAACGAGTGCCAGCATCTCAGCTGCGTTACAGAAGCGCCTGTAAGGTGACGTGCCTGCTCTCTCAGCAAGTGATATTCAAGAGTGTGAGTGAGGTTGTATGTGAAAACCTAGATTTAGCGACACTCACACTGAAGCTGATTTTTCTGCAGTAATTTATCAATGGCTGCATTGAACTGAAGATTATTTGAAACTTGGATGAAGCTGTATGTTGTATGACTACTTGGATGGGAAAAGAAGGGTTTGGTGAAACTGACTTATTAAAACAGGAAGTATGTGAGCGTGTTTTGATTTTCCTCCTGGGGGAGGGTGGTGAGGAGGTAGGGAGAGACACCTGGGGAGGTGGCGATGGCATGGTTGGCATCATCCTTCTTGCCTGGAAAGTCCCAGTACCTTGAAGCTCTGGGCATGAAGCAGAGCTGTGTCTGCTGTTGCAGGTTTGCCTGGCAGAGTGAACTTGGCATAAGTGCCAGAGAAGATTTTAAACATAATATCATGTTAAGCTTTTTGGAAAAAAGTTAATCTTTTAAAATTATACAAGTAATAAATGCTCACAGTTGAAAAATTAGAAATTTTAGAATGAGTAGAAAAAAAGAAAAACATCCCTATAATTTTTCCACTCCAAAGCAGCTACTATTGAATTTTGGTATATTTTTTACCAGTATTTTTTCCCATGGATCTATTGTTTACATCGTTATGATCATGCAAACAATAGAATTTTATGTCCTGCTTTATTCATTTAACATTATATACCATCAGGAAGCTCCATTTCAGAAAGTAGCTTAAATTCATCCTGTACATTTTTCTATAAAAATATGGATTACTTTTCTAAGAAGAAAAGGAAAATATCATAGAGTCTTCTCACAACTATATTTATTGGGCAGGGAAAAAAACCGTTTTTTAAAAGTAATATGTATTATTTGATTTTATAGAGTGGCCTGGTTGTCAGTACATGCCACTCTAACTGGTTGTCAGTTATTCTCTAACTCTTTGGGTCACTTCATTGCTATTATTGTTTGTTACTTATTTATGATATGAGAAAAAGAAAGCATCTTCATGGGTGTTGTGACTTAGAGGATGGGCACGTGTGAAACAGATGAACCAAAGAGGGATAAGGGAAGAAAACATGACTTGATACCCTAAAACTCATCCAGACCAATCAGGAAGAGAAGGAAACAGAAACAAACAGTAGGAAGTGAGGTGCTTCAGATTGCTCAACCTAGACGACATGGACCTTCTGTGACTACAGACAAGACCAATAAGGAGAAACGAAGACCCCACACAGGAAGCTTAGGAAAACATCAGCAAAGGGAAAAGGGGCGGAAATGATCAGAAGACCCCAAGGAGCAGCCACTGTAGAACAGATTGTTGGATTTGGTACAAGCTCTTTTTCCCAGCCCTCCATCTATCTGTAGGTGTATCTGAGAGAGTCCAGGCAGTCAATAGTGCTAGTTTGGTAAAACACCAAATAAATAAGATTAATTAGGATAATCATTTTTTCTTCTTATGTTAACTGAAAGTTTGGAAATAGAATTAATGTTATTAAGCTATAAAATCTTAAAAACAGTGTTTTTGAGTTGTTTGTGAAAATAAAGTTTTGTGATGGTTCTCAGCAAGATCTTAAGGGTGGAATCTGAAGGTCTAAGACCCACGTTAGTGGAAGCTAGCTCTCTGTTGGCTATTATTTGATAAGACTTGTGTATCTATGATGAGATTTCAAGAATGTGCCATGAAACATGAAAGAAAATAAAAAAGGAGAGGGAACCTTAGCAGAGTTCTTATGTAACCTTCTGAAAAACAAGTTTTCAAGTCTACTTTTTGGCAGATCTCTCTCTATGCCCCAGGCTACAGAAGCCTCTGTGGATTCCCTTTTTCTTTTTCAGCTTTTTTTTTTTTTGAGGGGGCGTGTCGTGTCTCTACCACAAACCAAACTTTCCTAGTGACTTGGCCTTGAAATAAAGAAGCTGGGGATAGAAACATATCCCAGAAAGACCACTGGGAATACAGTTATTTATAAAAATTCTGATTCAATTTTATTTCCTTTGTTCATTTCAGTGAAATTTTCTTATTGCAGTTGTTGAGGTTTTAAAAATTGTTTTTAGTAGAAGAAATTGCTGACTTACTGGAATTCTTCTGAGTGTTATAAGCTCAATTTGGTTCTCTTATCATGAATGTCTGCCTTTTATATTTGTGGTTTCATTATTTGGATAAAATTCTCCTTGTGAAATGCTAGTCAAGCATTTTTTATTAAATTAGACAATGGGAGTATCTATTAGCAGATTTTTATCCCATAAATTAAAAGAAAGAATTTGGGATTTTTAGTTTAACTTTTACTCTAGACGAGGAAACATCAAATTAAAGCCTTACTGGAGGTATATATTCTATCATATTCTCATCTTTTCTTCTGATAAAAAAAAAAACTATGTTAAATTATAATTCATGAGTCTAGGATGCAGTGATGGATCTAATGTTCTGCTTCATGTTTGCTCACCAAAGTTTAAGAAAAAGCAAAATGAAAATTAACGTAAAGGGTTGTTAACCTATGCACTTAGTTATACTGTGGTTCTAAACTCTGCCAAGTTTTGATTCCAGTGGAATTACCTTGGAATTTTAACCAAACTGTATCCTGGGTGTACCCTTCCTAGAGAAGTCTGATTTAATTGGTCTGCATGTGGCCTATACTTCAAGAGTTCTAAAAATGCTCCAGATGGTTCTCAGGAACCAAGGACATAGTTTCTTAAAGGAGCTCTGCTCTGCTGCAGTCACCTCTGACTTACCGGGTTTTCCATGTTTTTTTGAAATTGGGAAAATGTGGTTATACTTTATCGCAATAGGTTATAAAAGCAATTAATGGAAGCTCGTTTGTATCAGGTTTGTAGACTTAATGACTGTCATCAATATCATTGTAAATCTGTAGGAAATGTGAAAAATTTGGGACAAAAATTATTGAAAAATTCCCCAACTACTTGAACCTCAGTGAGATGGTTGACTTTGAGGTGCACAGATTGGAATGAAGGGAGTTGGATTTACACTAAGTCATAAGGGCATCACGATGATGCCTGATATGCACCTTTGTATAATCTAAATTGCCCTTTTCATCTCACAAACCAACTTAATTTCAGAAATGTAATTGAAGGGAAAAAATGGCAGTTTTTGCTCTGAACTCTAAAATTTTTATTCTCCAAAATAAAATTCTCAACTCCAAATAAACCAGCTTAGTGAATAAATAAGTTCCATAGATTATATCACTAAAGATTCTATTTTGACGTTTATGTCAAATGATGAACTTATAAATTTGAAACAAGTAAAACATTTTAAGGAAACTACAACTAACTAATGAAACAAATAAAATATGTGAAGTGTATTTTGGAGACAACACTTATAAAAATTTTAAATTGAAAGTTAAAATTCCACCTAAGAATTTTCTCCCTTTTTCTTATGTTGAAATATTTCAGAATACCTGTTTGTATACACATTTAATGAAAGAATTGCCCTCACAGAAGACTCTTTGGGCTGTGGGCTTGATTGCAGTGTAAATGTGTTTATGTGAGTTTAGGTTTGGTTTTTACTAAGTACCAGTGGTTCATCTCTTGGGAGGGACTTTAGAGCAATTAAGATTCTGGTTAGCTTTCATGCCAGGGGTACAGACTCTAACAATTTATTGGGGCAATTCACTTAACTTTTAGAGTGGCTAATTTAGAAGGTATTTTTATGAAACATGCCCGTAGTTCAGGATGGGCAAAAAAGCCAACAGAATTTATTCTTCGCTATAATAGGAGATTCTGCTGAAGAATTTGTGCAGATAGAGTATAGAGAAGAAGCAATGCAATTAGACCTTGAATAGAAATTCCAATAATAATCTGCTGTTTCTTTTTGATATTTAAAATAACAAAAGTCAGAATAAAGAGTGAAGTTAAAGGTATCTAGAATATGAGAAGAAAACTTTGAGTAAACTAGCTGGGTTTCATCCAGGTTCTTGAGATTTGCCTACTGAAAGGGTTTCTGCTAATCTAACTGTGGTAGATTTACCTGCCCACAGGTGCCACATGGGAGGTTCTCATTGGGGTTAGCTCTTGGGAACCTATTAACCTTAAAGAGACACTTTGTTTTGAAAAATTAAAATTATTTTGAGCTTATCATTTTTACTGTCTAGTTAGTTTCCTCAGAGTTACATGGTAACTTCATATAATAAGTTAAACAAAAGGAAATGGAATTTTATGCTTGACTTGAATTCTATACATCTGAAGAAGTGATGCAAACATCCTTTTAGCATGAGTTCCAAACATTTAATCAATATAGATTCTGTACTTTTTGCCCTCATCCTTTAAATTATTTTTAAACTTTATTTTTTAGAAGTTTTAGATTTATAAAAAAAGTTGTAAAGATAATACAGAGAGTTCCCATATGCCCATTTCTCCACTTCCTTTTTTCACCTGTTATCAACATCATATATTATTATGGTACATTTGTTGATATTAATAAATCAGTATTGATACATTATTGCTGACTAAAGTCCATACCTTCTTTAGATTTTAAAAGTTTTTATCTAATTTTCTTTTTCTGTCCCAGGATTCCATCTAAGACAATATTACTTTTAGTCGTCATGTTTCCTTAGGCTTCTTTTGGCTGTGAGAGTTTCTCAGACTTCCCTTGTTTTAGATGATCTTGACAGTTTTAGAAGTACTGGTCAACTATTTTGTAGCATGTCCCTCAATTGGTATTTTTCTGACATTTTTCCAATCGTTAAACTGGGGCTCTGGGTTCTGGGAGGAAGTCCACAGAGGTAAAGTACCATTTCATCAGATCATATCAATGGTATATTCTATCAGCATTGCTTATCACTCACTGTTAATGATGACCTTGACGACTGGGCAAAGATTTCTCCATGATAAAGTTAGGTTTCTCCATGATGAAGTTACTCTTTCCATACTTGTACTCTTTGGGAAAAAGTGACAATGTACAGGCCGTACTTCAGAGGTAGAGAGTTCTGTGTATTCTTCCTTGAGGGTAAAGCATCTATATAAATTATTTGAAATTCTTCTACATGGGAGACTTGCACTCTCTCATTTATTTATTTAGTTTATATTAGTATGGATTTAAAGATATTTTATACTTTGGGTAATAATCTGGTACTACTTTATTTGCTGTTCAGAGTGTCCTAGCTTTGGAAATGGGGAACTTTTTTAGTTGGCTTTTGTACACTTTCTACCTATTCCTATAATTATGGATTTTTTTTCGGGTGGTGAACATTCTCTATGGTACTATAATAGTGGATGCATGACACTACATTTGTCAAAACTTATGGCACACAGAGTAAACTTTAATGTGTGCAAATAAAAAAAATTAAGAAGTTGGAGGATCCTATGATGGAATTCAGAAGGCAACAAAAGAATCTATTTACTAAAAATGTGTGACATGCCTTACTGTAGGGAATGGGAGGCAAACATTAGTAACTTTGGAAATAGATAGAGTCTGTAAGAATAAAAACAAAAGGAACCATACCTATGCATTTCCTCTAGGCGATACAGTTGTTTCCCACAGGGGTACGGGTTAACAATTCTGATACCACTGTCAATGTGTATGGGAAATGAACAATTAAGTAAATGAATTATGGATAGTAGGTGCCATGTTTCTTACTCTTTGAGTGGGAGTTTATAGATAAGCAAGGGGAGGAGGCTGGGATGATTCATATACTAATGAATTAGAGTTGTAGGCATGAGTATGCACTTATGACTAGTTAATATAGATACACATGGCTGCATAGAGAAATGTTTGTAGATTGTGTGTGTGTGTATGTGTGTGTGTGTGTGTGTGCACTCACCTACATATTAGGACACACATACATATATATTTCCCTGCCCTGTTAGATGAGAGGACCTAGAAGCAGGAACACATACAAGATGAGACACTCTTTAAAAGAGAGTATCCATTACATTTTATGTGAATTTAAGTTTCAGAACTGTGGAATGGATAGTTCAGAGTTTGTTCAAAATATTTAAATTCTCTTCTCATTTTACACCTCATAGTTAACTTATTTACATGTGAATAACCATATAAAAATCTATAGAACAAGTAGAACTCTGAATAAGTTCATTTTTGGCCATGTTTGGAAAAATTGAAATTGGAACATGATTAGAATAAACCTAAAGTGCAATTGTAGATGTTGCTCTAAGTGCCCTGTCTCTTCCTAGTACAAGGAATTTATAACAAGACACACTTCTAAACCCCCACCTGTCTCTGTCCAGACTTAGATTTCATGTCCTTGCTTCTCCCACCTACAGGGCCCCTTACATCTGCTATCCAGAGCTGCCTCTCCGAGATAAATGAAAAATTCCTCATAATTTATTGTTCAGAAAAAACTAAACCAATTTGTCCTAATCCTTTCCTTTCAGGTCTTCCCAGGAACTTTATGTTTAAAACAAAATGAGGTCCACCAATGATCTTTTTTTTTCCTCAAGTGAATCATCTAAGTAAGAACCGATTTCTGTAGCAATATGAAACACTGTTGGAAGCTTTGACAATATAATTCTTCAGCCAGAAAATCTATTATTTTCCTGTCCTGAAGTGTTTTGTGTATTTTCTTTTTATACTACCTGTGGTAGTATAATACAAGTAATGTCATCTTATTGAATTTCTAGATAGTATTCATTTTTTTTCCCTTAGACAATAGGATGACATAAGGGGGCATATCGGAACCTCTGAAGGAACATGAAAATTTTTCATTTAAATAAATCAAGTTAATAAATGTAGATGAGAAATAAAAAATATCATTATTTTTAAAGCAAGATAATATTTTGAATAATGGCATTCTAGAATTTCAATTGATGACCAATGGTGGTTGCACCATGTTCCCAATTCACATCTAATATATGTGAATTCAATTTTATGGGCTCTGTTAAAACAAAACAAAACAAAACAACAACAAGATGGGTGGTAGGGAGAAAAATAATAATTTAAACCTTGGGTGGCTCCACCCATGATTATATTCTGTGAATGTAATGTCCCCACGTGAGTGTGACACTGACTATATGAATGTACTGTTCCCACCATGCTTGTCATAATGAGCACATCTAACCACACGGATATGAGCTGTGCTTTTAAAGATCCTCATTTCTACATGACACGGCCTCTCAAAACCAAACATTTCACCTGGTGCCCAACCAAAGTGGCAATGTTCTCCAACAAAGAAATGCTTAATTTGAACTTCGATGACATGGTACCCTTCTAAGAGATTTCTGAGGAAAATTTTGACCAAGTTTCACTTAATACTAGAACCTGAGGCTCCATTAAATTGTCACTGTGCTGAAGTTATCCAGAATAGGCTTGTTCTGGCATTAGAGGTGTTGCCTTCTCTTGTCTATATTTTTTATGACTTTTTTCAAAAATGATTTCTAGCAGTGTTAAATAAGGTGGTAGTCCAACAAGGGAGCAGAGAAGAATCTTCCCCCTCCTCTTTCTGCCTGGTATAATTTTTTGAAATGTCTTTGCACATTGCCATGTCTCAGTTTTGAAAATCAAGCCATTACTTCTGAGGTAAAGATAAGAATACTTTAGTGTCTACAAAGTAGAAGATAAATATAATGAAACTTTATATTTAATATTTAAGCTAAAACTTATTGAAAACTTAAGTTCTTTACTGTTATCTCTTTGTTCTCATAGATCTTTAAAGTATAAATGTTGTGATTTAATTTCATATTAAGAGAATGGGGATCAGAAAGTATGAGTGACTTGATTAGGACCACTAAGTAAATAAGTGACAAAGCCACTATTTGAGTCCAGATATACATGGCTCCAAAAACCCGTGATTTTTCTTTTTGGCTTGTGATCCTTAAAAACATGAGTTAAAACACAGTTCTTACCCTCAAGGAATTTGGGGTCCCATTGGAAGATAAGAAAGGTATACAAATATTATAATTTAGATCAAAATATAAATACCCTTTTAAGAAAGTTTAATTTTATCAAGGTTGAAAGGTAGGTGACCTGTTTTTCAGATAAAGAGAATCAAAGAAAGTCTCCCTTCTATATAGGTCTTCCAGAAAGCTGAAACTTTAAAGCAGCAACAGTTGCCTTTGATAACTGTAACCTTATAGAGATTATTTTCTAAGTAAGGGATTTTCTAATTAAAGGAGGTTGATGAAATCATTCACACTCCTGCATCATTGTGGTTGTATGATGCCTGGTGAGAAAGTGGCCTTGGGATATATTACACTGAATTCTAGCCACTGCAATTACAATCAGCCAGAGAAAGCAAAGAAATTAATCCATTGAATATGAATGAGATATAAATAACATCTTGAGTTAATTTAAATATTGGCACAATGGGAGGAAAAAAGCCAACTACTAGAGAATACAAGGAGGGTAAATGACCCATGTTCAAGAGAAATCATTGGGTGGGCAAGAAAAGGAGCTGGCTTAAAAATTAAAAAGGCTATACAAACACAATATTTTCTACTTCACTTTATCTATTAACTGAACTGTGTATGACTGATCAGTGAAATCATTTTATTTTTTAAAAGTTGTTGATAAATAATAAAATAAATAGATTTGAAAATTTTATTGGGTTTCTTACATGTGTTGGTTGGGTGTCTCACCTGTATTGGGTAGCTCTAGTAGTTCTGTAAGAATAATTTCCATATCAATAGTCAACTGATATGTAATTAATTCGTTAACAGGGACTGTACTTTGGAGAAATTTAGATTAAGATGGATCTACCTGGATGTAGAAATGGCTTTTAAAAGTTCTTTTACATCTCTCTTTGTGGGCACTGTTCTGAAGTTCTTATCAACCACTGATGGTCACGGGAGGAGCAGCCAACTCTAGCAGTTTGTTGTCCTGGGGCTTATCCTACTTAAGTGGCTCTAAAACTTCACTTTGCATCTGAATAAAAGATAACAGTATCTCCTGGTCCAGCATTTTCTTTGCAGTTTGGTGATCTTCTGTACTGGTGGAGGTTTCCTTTCTTGGGTCTACGGACATCTGAAGGCAGCCAAGGGTACCCAGGACCTATACACACCCCAAGTATTGTACAGAACCTTAGAGAAAAATGGGCTTTCTCTACATAAGTACTGCTCTTTTTTCAAATATACGGTAGTGACCAATAAAATGCAAATGTACTTTTAAATCCTTTACAAGAGTTCATGTAGCTTTTTGTCAAGATAAGTATTTCAAAAAGAAAATATTAAATATACTACAGCTTTTGCATAAAGATTCTTCATCCTCAGGTTGAGACTAATAAGTGTAAATCATTCATTCAGCACATGCCTGCAATGTCCCTCACAGTGTTTTAAGCCCTAAAACTGAGAAAGAATAAAAATACCCACCCACAAGATTTTATCTATTTCTTATTAAAGATTTATTAGGCTAAAACTCTCCAACCTGATGTAAGGATTGAGAGTAATTTATCCTTACAGTTGCACCCAACTGATTAAGAAGAATATGTAATTATTCTTCAAATAAAAGGCCACAAATTAGAAAATTATTAATATTTATTTTTGATTAATTGTAATGCTTAAATTTATCTTCTAGTTGTATTTTGTTCTAGTTGTATATTTATGTAGGTAACCTTATAAAAACACGGTAGTGATTTATGTCATTTTATGTGACAGAAATTCAGTGGTTTCTCCCTTTTTCTACTTCTCTCTGTGCCTCTCACCAAACCCCTACCCAATCAGACAGGATTAACTGTCATGGAGTAGGTTATACATCTATTTTCTGACAAAGCATACCACAATAGTGCCAACAACTTGGGAAATAAAGGGATGAATATTAATGAGATACATATAGGCATGTTCCAAATCTGCAGAGTAGAACAGATCTTCATATTATTTCCACTGTCCTTTAGTTTATTCAAGTGTCAGACAACCTCACAAAACAAAACACAACACTTTTTCTAACACTACTACTAAAAGCTAAAAAAGAGACTGCCCTATGATACTTGGGAGATCACACACACACACACACACACACACACACACACACACACGCACACGGATTTCCTACTGCAGGTCTTGGTTCCTGTGCTTGAGTTTATAGTGTATCTGAGTGCTTCTGGGGAGTAGGGAAGTAGTTTGGCCAGTGTCATGATGTGGAGAGATGGTAATGAGCTTCTCCTGAATGCTAAGTACTGAGAGTTAGTTGTTCAGGAACACTGCGTTGTTACTGTTGGTTTGTGGTAGTCACTCCAAGTTTAGATTGGAGCAAAGGTGCCCAAACTTGGCGATAATTTAAGAAAAATCCCCCAATTGTGCTAAATAGTAGTAGATGACTTTGCCTGAATTTAATGAGATGAGTACAATTCTTTATAAGAGTCAAAGCTCCCAACCACTTCAGGATTAAAAGTGTGGGCAGACTGGGTGTTAAATGAATTATCAGAGCTATTTTGGCTCTTAGATCTGAAAAGCTGCCAAACTGCCAATGGTATGAAAGAACAGAGGGCTCTGGAAAAATCCTTGCCCCGATGCGATGGTCTTTATTTGCCTGTGTATAGCGCTTTCTGGCTGTCCACACATATAAACCTCAACCTTTATCTAACACTGCGCAGGGTGGCTTTTCTGAGAAATGATCCTCTAGCTCCAGATCTAAACAATCGCCTGCATTTGGAAGCTTTTCTTGAATCACAAGCAGCTCTTTCAATTACCACTTACCTTTCTTCTTCATTTCCATTTCCAGCCACCAGAAGAGGGGAGTTAATGATTCATTTGCTCCCAGTGACCTTTTGAATAACCGGACTGTGGTGTGCCAGTGCGACTCTTAGCTCCCTCTGTCTCCTCCTTCTGCTTCCCTAGTTTGGCTTTAATATTTACAGCCTCCTTCTCCGTCTACATGCCTGAACGCCTGAAGGAAGCAAAACATTTATTGCCTCTCCCTCCCCGCGTTCTCAGGCTTTTCACTCAGCCCCATTCCTTCCTTTTACATCACATGAGAAACTTGCCTCCTGGCTGGGACGGCCGAGTTCTTCCGGAGTCTCTACTGTTGAATCTGTTGATTTCACCAAAACAAAAAAGATGGATTCTGACTCGGACTCACCTTTTAACTACTCGTGGCCTTCCTTCCCCAAAATGAAGATTCGACGGAGGGTGTCCAGACAAGGTAGATCGCGGGATCTTTTATCCCCCCGCCAGAGCCAAGTCAAGAATCTTCATATCCTTACCTCTCTTCCTTGTTCTTTTGCCAGACTGTTTTCTGATGGAGTGCGTGTTCATACCTGTCTTTATAAAACTCTCACTGTATAAATACTTTACATATAAATATTGGAGGTGAACCTACTCGTTCTTACCTTCCTTTCACTTTGAATCTACCTTTGTGCACATGGGATTCTCTTTTAAAAAAAAAAATGAAGGGAGTTTAGTTCAGGTAAATGTTTTGGATTCACTTAATCGGAATTATCTTGACAATAAAGAGTCCTGTGGATTTAAATGTGCCTGGCTGTTGTGGGCTATGCAGAGAACTATACATGCATTGGATGCCCAGTTTCGGCTTCTTTTGTGTTTTAGTTTTCAAGTGTGTGTTAATTTAAAAAGTTTTGTATTTTAGAAAACTGTTCTGTTTTATACTACTTTATTGATTTTTATAGATTCTCTAAGGGAAGGGTTTTATGAAAGTAATTTCAACAAGAAGGCTTATGTATCTCCAGGGGATATAGTCATATATTAAAAAGTTTATTAACAATAATTACCAAGATACAAAAATCATTTTCTACCAAAGGAAGAAGGGCCATTTATCTGTTGTGTGATTAGTAATAGAGTGGGTTTACACCACTCACTCTCCCTCACCTGCAACCCATTCTTGTGTGGGCCTTGGTAACCGAGGGGCAAGTTGGTGTTCGGGTACAGCAGAGGTGCCCTGAGTGTCTGCTGACCAGTGTCCTTGCTGGACCACCAGGAGGTGATTGTTGCATTCTGAGATTTACCAAAACAGGAAAGGTAGTCAGGAAATCTTTTCCATCTCCTGTCTTGTCTCTGTGTCTATGTGGCTGTTTTTAATTTAAGAAAAAAGGAACGTTTTCATGAGCTTACCAGCAGAAGAGGTGTCTCTGAAAGTGGGCATCTCTGTAGCGTTGTCCTTGGGGAGTAAAATTCTTTATTCTCTAGAGCAGAATGTCCTAGTGCGTTTTTCCCAGAGAAAAATGGAGGCTGGCAGTTGTCGACACACCTGGTTCTCTTCAAGAATCTTTTTCCATCTTCTAAAATAGAGTGTGTGCGTGCGTGTGTGTGTGCGTGTGTGTGTGTGTTTGGGTGTTTGCTCTTTGGCTGGGATCAAGGCCAGTCCTGGGAAAAAAAGATGGGTTAAACACCTAGGGGTGGTAGAAAGCTTCAGCCTGAACAAATCTCCCATGCTGCTCAGCACTCATGAAAATCTATTATGGGAGACTTAAGAAATTTGTACAACATTCTATTTTCCTGTTATTCTGTTTTAAAATTAAATTTTTTCTTCTTTGGTGTAAAGGGCCATGATGCATGCAACTTACCATTAAATGGTTCAGGGGAAAAAGAATTATGAGAGAGCACGAGCATGTGCATGTAAAAGCAAGCACAGATACAAATGCAAAATGGAGTAAAATATTAACAATAGGTAAATCTGGGTAATGGGTAATGTATTGGTGCTTTTTGTGCTTTTCTTCCAGGCTTTCTGCAAGCTTGAAATTATTTCTAAATAATTTTTAGAAATTTTAAAATCACTCCTCAGAGGAGAGATATACTAAGTCACTCAGACTTTAGAGTTAATATTATTAGTTTTGGTACATTGAGAAGTTCTCGAGAGCAGATACCAGTTTTGTAAGACTGCTGTGTCTTTGTGCTAATTCTAACCCAATTAAATTTGGAGCAATAATCTGTTCAATATATTTTTGTACTTATATTTCCTGGCTGGCTGACTGAATGCCTGTGTTGTTGGGGGCCCGGGTAGCCTAACAACCTGGAGAGATGTAGGATTAATGATTAGGAGGCCAGTGGAGAACCTTGAGAGCCCAATTGGAGGAAACGCATTAATCATGCCCTCCTTTGAAATCCAAAGTTGGAGCCCAGCCACTTTGAGCTACAGCAGAAAGTCATAACATAGTTATGTGTAAATTAAACTTGACTCAAGTGAAAGCAAGTACTGGAATAAGAAAATGATTAACTATTTGCTGCTAGTAAACAGAAGACAGGTGGAAATAAGATTGGTAGCAGAGAGTTGGGGATTGTCAGACAGTGTCCCATGCTTCCTCTCTTCATTAAACGGTGGCGACTTAGTTGGTAAGAGTGGGTTTGGTCATGCTGTAACGTTAGCTGGACAGGGTCCCAGATGCATAGGCCTCAGACATGACCTGGTTCAACCACCTCACTTTTCAGATGAGGGTGATGGGGCCGAAAGAAGTGAAGTGATGAGGAACTGTTCACATGCTTTACAAGTGTTTCAAAGTGCCGACCTCTGTCAAAGTGCACAAAGTGGTGAACCAGACAGAGACCATTCCTGCTTATAGGGGCCTTAATGCTGGAAATGGATCTCACATCCCGCAAGGATCCAGGCATGCCACTTCCATGTAGCAGAGGAAAACTCAGAAACTAGATATTTTCAGCCCAGTGATTAGTTTGTGAACTGTGTTGTGTTGTCCCTTAGAGCAGGGGTCCTCAGTCCCCGGACTGGTATCAGTCCGTGGCCTGTTAGGAACCTGGCTGCACAAAAGGAGGTGAGCGGTGGACAAGCAAATGAAGCTTCATCTGTATTTGTAGCCAGCGTGAGCATCACCGCCTCAGCTCCACCTCAGATGATCAGGTATTAGATTCTCATAGGAACACTGGTCCTTGGTGCTGAAAAGGTTAGGGACCGCTGTAGACTTAAGGATGATCTAATTATTATAGTTTTTTAAACCAGGATGACTTGAATTTCTTTCTCATTCTTTCCTTCCTTATAATCATTACCAAAATCATTCTCAGAATATGGTTCCAGTCACCTGGAAATCGGAAGGAGGTTTTGTGGGCTTGGAATTTCAGGCTTATTAACAAACCTCTTATATTTGGTCAGATATATTCTCTTTTATTTTCTATTACTCTTTCTCTGTCCTCACCCTCCTTGTTATATATTTTTTCTTTTTTTTTTAAGTACCCCTCCTGTTCTTATTATCACTAATCTTTGATAGACAAACATATTCATACACATAATGGGCTTGTTTAGAGAGGTGAAAATTTAGAGGGTTTGATAATAGAAGGAAAACTAGATTAGCAGAAACCCACCAATACTTCTATGTCAACTAAAAAGTGCATCTAGTACTTTCTTATCCTCATGTCTTTAGAAGAAAAGATAAAAAGGATGTAACTTAGAGGTAGTGCATTTGGACAGGACCAGTATCTAGAGGAGAATGAGCTATTAGCAGAGGATGAAAGCAGTTAAAACTGAGCTGCACCAAATATATTCCTAGGGTTCTCAAGTGTTGCCCTTTGTCATTTCATTGGCAGCCCTGGGACAGGCTGTACTGGGAGCCTAGTGGTTAATGATTGGAGTGAGCCAGAATTCACAACTGTTCTGCTTCAAGGACTCCAGGAATGCCTGGATTTTTGTTTTGTTGGAGATTTTTTTGGCAGGAGAGTCAACCAAGAAATTTAATATTTGTTAATCAAAGGTTTGAAAAGATAGGGATTAGGCCTTACCTAAGTTTCCCATAATTATCATTTAATCTTTAAAATGCATTTTAAAATAGAAATCCTCAGGACAATCCTGGAATGTCAAACTGTCTTTTGTGCCTTTCATTTACTTATGCTTCTTTTCTCATTGTCTGTGGCTTCGGCTCAAATCATATGCTTCTCTAACGACACAAAGTGTAAAAGAGCACTTTTAATTTTTTTCCTTTTTGCTGGTGCAAAACCAGTCTGTGGTTGCCAAAGGAGGAATTGCCTATCAGAAAGTCGTGGGCAAGCAAGTGAAGCTGAAGAATGTAGAGAACCAAATTTTCTGTAGCTGTAGTCAAAATAACTAATATTTATATAGTACTTGATAGATCATAATAATCACTGTTTACTAACCTGTGGTAGATATTTTACATATATAGATATCTCTGTTTTACAAGTGAGTAAACTGAGGCTTGGAGCATTTTAAAATTATTCCTAAGGCCATACCAAGGAATGTAGGGAACAGTAATCATGGTAATATAAGAAAGGAAATGAATAGATGAGTGACATATATATGGTGTTTTTTACATGTTGTCTTGTAAAAGCCTTGTGTGTTAGATGTGATTGTTACCTTTATTTATTATTCGGGGGCTCTGAGGCTCAGATTGGAGAAATGAGTCACCCAAGATCAGAGCTAATGAATAGTAGAGTCAGGTCTACAACCAGGACACTGAGTTCAGAGATTTTAGTCTTACCAGCATTTTTCGCCACCTTTTAGGTAGAGGCAAGGTATGGTGAACTTCAGTGGGTAGCTCCCTTATGTTCAAAAGGTGCCAGTGTGTCTCCCCATCTTAGCTTTTCCCTCTCTTGTAAATCTTTGACTAGGAATAGAGATGGCAACAGAAACTCTGGAGGAGTGAAATAGGAGTGCTATTTCTACGTCTCGATACACCATACACATAGGTGTGAAGAACTGACACATATCATTGGCTTGGGTGGGGAAGACATGGATATAGAACTAGAGAACTGGATAATTGGCTGAAGAGAGGCAGGACAAATTGAGAAAAGGCTGGGATAGGAGGGCTTCCAATGCGTCCTGGAAAGTTCACAGCTTTGTCTCAAAGAAAGATAGATTGACTGTGCTGGAATGGAAATGAAAATCATGAGACCACTGTTTTGGCCTTTTTCATGAATTTATTGAGTGTTTGGCGGGCAGGTATATAGTCTGACAACATAATTCCTGACATAGTATTAAAGGTATAATACCATTTCAGAAAGTTTAATGATAATTTTTAAAGGTGAGTTACTTTTATCTCACGAATGTATTTGTTATCTTTTTCCTATCCTCCCTTTCATGAAGCTCTTTGGGGCACACTCCTACGTTTCCATGTGCTTGTGTGTATTTAGTCCATTCCCCAAAGGACGCCTGAATACCATGGGAGGAATAAGCCACTACAGAAATCCTTATTAAGGAAGAGAAACATTTTCCTAAAGGTGACATAACCCGCTAAGATTTTGTTGGCTCACAATGGAGATAGTGTCTAACCTCATGCAGAGCAGTTTCAATTTTGTTCTCTGCCTGGAGGCCTACCTTTGTCAGCAGAAGAAAGGAGTCCCATTTTAAGTCTATTGCCAAACAACATAGCTATGTACTCTTCATGGCTATTTTGAGTTAAACAAATACTTTGCCAAATATTTGAAACTGATTTTTTTTTTCATTTCAGGCTAGTTCAAATACTTAGGCAAGTTATACTTCTACATTAATCTCTGTAAAATGGAAGGGAGGCACTATTTCAATTTATTACCTCATGTTCAGAAGACTCCTCTCTATCACTCTGGTTTCAGGGAAGGACCAATAATTGTTTATTCAGGTACATTAGTTAAGGCAGAAAGTGATAAGTTCTATAGGAGAGGTCAGAACAAATTACATTAAAGTTCAGGGTGAAGACACCAGGTTAAGCTAAGGGCATCATGAAAGAGATGTCGTTTTGCTAGCCTGTGGTGAACAGGTGGGGTTTTAACAGGCATGTGGTCCCAGAGAGTCATGAACAGAACATATCAAAGTGAAGGAAAATAGCCCAGGCTGTGCACTGTTGGTTCACGGGGATACGGAAACGTAGAGTGCCATCAAATGTTACTGGTCTCGATGCTCAGTTTTGTATGGCAGCACCCTCCTTCCCTTTGCTGAACTGCATTCACGTTCCTTTGAGGGTTGTTCCGCCACTGCTCTGGCCATGTGTCCAAATGCTGCTGCCACCTCCTCATGTGACCTTGCCATGGATGCAGTGGGCTGGGCACCCCATTCAGTAGGGCCAATCACAGAACCCCTACTGCCTGGACATGGCTACTGGTCCAAGGTGGACATGTGACCAAAAGTTGGCCATTCACAGTCCTTCCTTGGGATTCTTCAAACTGGTATTTGGAGGGAGATGTCTTTCTTCTTAGATGGCAGTGCTAGAAGGGTCAGAAGGACGCCACTAGCTGGGAGAAACCAGTCACTAGTTGGAGGAAATACTACAATCATGAAAAGAGAAGCAGTTAAAAGAAGGGGTCCTGCTGGGTTCCAGACCCTCGTTCTGGTCTCCGGGGCCCTCCTGCTGCCCAGGTGCTCCCTTCTCAAGGTTTGGATATTAAATTCCTTCAATTCTGTGAGTTGCCCTCACATGCCTCCAGTAAATCTTTTCTCCTCCACCTTTTATTTTCATTTTAGCAAATTCAGGTGACTATTTCTCCCACTTCCAGCTAGAAATCTCCAACGTGTTCTTTAAGATGTAGCTTGAGGGTCGTTGTTCTGGAAGCCTTCCCTGAATTCTCTCAGAGGTCATTATTTTATGCTTTGTGTCATGCTGGCTTGTGTATAATTTTGTAATAGCCCTCTCATTAGTGTATTGCAGCTATTATTTAATGGCTCGCACCTTAAGACATTGAATTCCTTAAAGATGGAGACTGGATGAGCCGTTTTCACATCTCCAAGGCTTGGATCACAGAAAATAGGCAGTAAATATTGAAAGTGTACTGTAGCTCAGATTTTCTCACACTACACCCAGATGCTTCTTATTTTGTTTTTATTTATTTTGTCTATAATAGATCTGATCTTCCTTATGAAGTCATACCTTATAGGCAGTAGAAAGAAAAAAGGGCATTTTTTTTTCATCTAATATAGGAAATTTGGTCCTATGCAAAAATGAAGATAGTCATTTTCTATAACTGCTCAGTCTCTTTAAGTAAAATATCCAGTCGCTCAGATTTCTTCCTCCTCCTCCTCTTCCTTACTCAGCTGGTAGTGAATGTGATTTCCTGGTGAGGGTGGGGGTAGTGGTGGTGTGGAGGAGGTGACCCCATCTTTGGGCCCTCGTGTAGATCAGCGTGCTGGCCTGGGTTCTTCCCTGAGCTACAGTAGTTTTATTACTGAGTCTCCTGGCATCTGTGACTGAGGTCCTGCAGTTGGATCCTCCTCCTGGTGTTGGCCAGGACCTGGCTCTTTTCTTTCATTGACTTGGCTTCACTTTGGCTCTTATACTACAGAAATTTCAGAATCTCTGCCCCTGGCTGCTGGCTCAGGCACTTTCCTAAAAACATCTGCTACAAGGTCCCTTTCTTCATATCATTGTGGGCCCTGTTGGCAGGGGCTTGACAAGTACTTGACTCTGCCACTTTCTGCTCCTCTCAGAGGCCTGTGAGATCTTCGGGATCCATTCTCACCACTTAGGCAACTGTGAGCACTGGGCCTGCTGCCTGACCTTGCTCGTCCGCAGTGTGCATGGCTGTGGTTGTCCTCATGCTGGTGAGGGGCAGCATGTAGGGTGTTCTCCTTCAGAGCCCCAAATGGAGTTGCCCATCCTCAGAGTTGCCCCCAGCCTGTCTCCCACCATTCTCCATGGGCAGAGAAACCACTTGTATTGTCCCTTTGATCTCCATTGTCCCTACCAATGGAAAACTCTAACTGTGAATTGTAATGAATCTCACATCTAGCTCTCATTCATACTAACCTACTCAGAGGTGCCCAGAGTTGCTCAGGATAATGAAACAAGATTTAAGAACCAAGTAGAATCTCCAAACCAGGAGAAACCCAGAATAAATTTGAGGAATCCCTGGCAGTTCTTGGCTTTCATTCTTTATTCATTCATTCAAAATGTTCTTGTTAGGGACACAAAAAATAAGTGAAAGTCATTTGCAAGTTGCTGAAAAGAGTAGATCTTAAGAGTTTCCATCACAAGAAAAAAAAAATCTAACTGTGGTGATAGCAGTTAACTGGACTTACTGTGATCATTTGTAACATATACAAGTATCTAATCATGTTGTACACCTGAAATTAATGTTTTGTCAATTGTACCTCACTTATAAAAAAAGTGAAAATTTGCATTTCAATGGGGAATTCTGTTTTACTAGCATAGTTTCTGTCTATAGGAGAACTCCGTTACTTTTCGGGATATTTAGTAGGGGTTAAAAACGTACATTTCTAGAGATAGGTGCTAGAGAATTGGAGATCCTCATGACTTTTGAAGTAGACAAAATCACTTTTATGTGTCAGAGTCTTTTCATAAGATCATGCAGGGTTTGAATTATTCATAGGATTTCTTGTAATGATGGCATATAGGAGCATCTTCTTCATCTGTTTTTTTTTTTTTTGTCTATAGTCACCTGAAGTATTCTTGACCAAGTACTGCCACTTTTTTGAGGTCTTCCACTTCTATCCTGTTGTTTGCATATTGTGTTAGTTTTCTTCCCTTCACTTTTCCCTTTCTGTAGCCTGATTTGCTTCAGGCCTTGGAGCACTGCATCCAGGAGGAAAGAAATTGCTGACTCAGTCTGGTCCTGCCAAAGTCTATACAGCACACAAGACTGAACATCTTGATAGCGTGGGGGAGGCAAGGGCAGGAAAAAGTGATTTACATATTTAATAGTCCTCCTTTTTCACATGAATATATGTTCTCATGAAGGCTACTTTGTGCTACTACAATTAGGAGCGAGAACTTGGAAAGATTTGGGAGACCATATATTTTTTCTCTCTTCACTTCTTCCATCTCCTACCTCCCTCTGTGCCTCCAGTGATTACAAGGGAAAACGCTTGTGCTCTTCTTTGATAATTAGGTCTTTCAAAACTGCAGAATAGAACTTCTTTTAGGATCTGATTTTAGTGTACCAAGTCAAGCTTGTATTTAGAAGAGTTTTTAAACTGCGGTTCCAAGGGTGATAGCGAGCTGTCATCACCATATGATGGTATGAGGTGCCATGATATTAGATGACACAGGGAATGAGTGAAGTGAGAAAGAGACAAAGAGATTTGAGGATGGCCCCAGAGCACTGCAACTTGCCCAAATCCGGAGGATAAAGAAGACTGAAAAGGAAAGCCCAGGAAGAGAGAGAGAGGTGTCCTGGAGGCTAAGAGGGAAAAGGGAGTGATCAACTATATCAAATGTTGCCAAAGGTCACCTAGGGTGAGACCTGAGAACTGACTACTAAATTCTGTAATGGGAAGGTCACTGGTGACTGCGATGGGCACTGTTTCAGTGGATCACCCAGAACTGAACTCTGAAACAAGTCTTATCCATTTTGTGATGGGTGAGACTACATCCTTCTGATGTGTTCATAGACTTCTAGGTTGAAAACAAAACAATGAATGAATGAATGAATGAATGAATGAAACCAACCTTTCCAGCCACTGTTAAGAAATATCCGGACTGAGAGGACTTCTCCTGAGTTGCGCGGGCAAGAGTTTGGCAGCCGGAGCGGGCCAAACCAGGTCAGCAGCAGGTTTGCTGAAGGCTGCTGTGGCCGGACTTGTTTATGTCTGGGTGTGGGTCCCTTACATAACCAGGGAAGTAGGCCACTTTTTCCTTTAGTTACAAGGCTCTTAGCTTCTTGAAGGAGAATTGGATTTCTTTAGAAATCAGGTTCCCAAAGCCCTAGGCTGGTCTGCACTATTAACTGTTTCCTGTCAGATTGGGGGCAGTTGTAAATGTCAGAGAAAAAGGAAGCATCCACAGCTGCCTTTCTCTCTCTCCCCTCTTACTAGTACTAGTTACTCTTCACTCTGTGGGGGAAGTATGCTAAATTTCAGGAGAGTTGTCTCCTATGTAACCTCACTAGAGCCTCCAGGAGAGCAAGGAAGTGCTGATAAGAAGTGCTGCTTCTGGAGTCCTCGTGGACTTCCACAGACCACATTACAAAGCAATGGGAATAATGGGAGAGGGGTGAGCTGGGGGTCCTCTCAGAGTTTGTGTTTCTCCTCTAGGTGCTCTGCAGTGAGAACCTGGCCCCAGTCCATTCCCTCATGTTAGAACATGGTAGTTTCTGAACTCCTGCCTTTGTTTTTTGAGAAACGGTGTCTCTGATGGTTTGACTTTACTCTTTGTCCTGCTGTTATAGTATCTCTTATTTCATGAGATCTCACCCTTGGGTTGTTGCAGGTAACTCTTATGGGTAGTTTGACTTTGTTTTTTAATTACCACGTTCAGAATGAATTTTTCAAAATTTTCTAACGTGAGCTAAATCAGGAATAAAAGAGTTACAACATTTTAAAGCTTTTTATGTAGCAAATGGAATGTTTTGTGAATACCAGTTGCCTTGGGTTGGTTTTAAACATGTAAAGTTATAATCATGTTTTTAAAAAATTAAAACCACATAAAATAATTAAAACTATATAACCTCATTTACTGATACAATAATATCAAACAGTTACAGAGAACTTACTTTGTGTCAGATTATGTTATAATCTAAAATACAAATCATTTAGTCCTTATGACAATCCTATGAGATTTTGAAAATTGCTATAGCATCTATTAGTCATTGACAGTATAGTGGGATACAGAATTACTTATTTTTTCTTTAACTTTTTTTTCTGTAGAAACTGTCAAACATACACACACACACACACACACACACACACACACAGAAAACAGCAGTATGTTTTAGGTAATATAACAATAGGTCTCCATGTATCCATTACCCAATCCCAATAATTATCAACATTCTGCCATATGAGTATCCCTGTTTTACAGATAGGAAAGGGAGGTACAGAGAAGTTAAGTAATTTTCCCAAGGTCACACAGCTCGTAGTTGGTTGAATGGAGTCTTCAATCCAGGCAGCCCAGGGCCCATGCTCTCAACTACTGCAATGCATTGCTCTTCACTAATTTAAAATTTATAGCTATAAGGATTGGAATTGAATTTTAGTTACCTTTATACTGTCTCTGAAGTACAGGTTTATCAAATATTAAAAATTAATGCTATCAACAAAACTGTAAGGTTTACTATTTACAAAACAACATTAAGGCCAAGAGCTGATTTTCTCATTGCAAATTATTGATATATGCTCATTAAAAAAAAAAAAAACCTGAAGGACTATAATTTTTCACTTAATTTGTTACTAATGTGGTTACATATGGAAGCAATAAAATCATATTTATTAAAAATCCTCAGATCAGTTTTTTTTAATGAAACAATTGTAGCTTTTTTTTGTTGAACGTTGCTGAAACACAGTACAGCAATAAGCCACATGAATATGGCTAGCTGATGTTTATTTGAAAGCACTTTTAAAGGGTTCTTTTTTTCCAGTGGATCTAAAGTGTTTTATTGCAGTGACTCTTGTTGAGGTTAGTAAGGAGTGGTGGTCTGGTAAGTCTGTGTAATCTTCTGGTTTGTCAGTGTGTGTTTATTTCTAGGTCCTATTATCTTTCAGCGTCCTTTGACAAGTGGAGGCTGCAGATGTTCCAAAGAGTTGTAATGAAAAGGACTTTGGGCCAATTTTATAAATAGCTGCAATGAGTAACCCAGCAAATCTACATGGCAGGTTATGGGTGACATGTCTAGAGAAAGACAGCTTCTCCCTTCTTACTGTTATAGTACTTTTTTGTGTAGTCGTGCTCCCACCCCCAACAAGACTTACTGTCCCAGCGTAATGGTTACCTAACTGACCGGATGATAACACAGTCTAGGCAAGTTTTCCAAAGTGTGGGGTAAATTCTTCTGGCAACTGTCAGTCTTGGAGATGGTACCCCAACATAATGATAGATGACATTGAATTACATAGTAAAAGAGGTATTTCCTTTTCACTTTTCTTTTGACCTTTCTGTTGCTTTAAGGAGAGAGTTAGTTTGGTAGTACCACTGCAACTTTAGAATCTTTAGCATCTTTCGAATCCTTCAGAATCTCCCTTTATGACAAAGAGCAAGCATTATAGATGCTCAGCTTTGATGGGCAACTCTATTTAGTCAGAATGTAGTTTCATCATTTTTTAAAAATTGTTTTAGTATGTGTAATTTCTAGTTTTGACAGGGAATCCTGGCTTTCTGTTTACAGTGGGATCAGGTATTTCTTTGAAAATTAGTTGAAAAGGAAAAAGGTGAGTCGACCGAAGGACAAGTACTAGAGAATGTAATACTACAGGTGATGTGTAGATACGGAAAAATTATGAATCTGGTAGAGGAACAACAAAATCTTGAGAAATATTGGACTAATATCTGCTTTGGTTAATTTTGTGGAGATCCACAATCTTTCCTTTGGACCAGATTTGTTTTGGAATTCAGAATGTTCAGATCTTTTTGGCATAGTGCTTGTAATATGTGTGATATGACTGCCATAGGAGGCACTGGGGCAATGCCATCATCAAGCACTGGGATATTTCTTTTAGCAAGAGACTACACATGGCCCCGTATGGTTTCAGGTTGTATTTTGCCACCACATTTGTTTTTGAGCCAAATTTTAAGAAAGAGAGTTTTGATTTGCAGACTTTCTGGGTTTCAGAATTGCCAATAAGAGATTATGGATCTGTCTTTGTGAATAAATTGCATCATTTTCTAAAAACTTATCAAAGTAATCATGCAGAAAACAAATTAGATCACATCAGGGTCAGAAAGACCAAAGTAACTAACTCTACCATCTTTGAGTTTATTTTACTGCTTGGCAGTTTCTGAATTGCACATGGGGCCAGGTAAATATGTTTGTGGAAGAAAAGCTAAATCCAATGACTTTTGCACATGCATGAGAAAACAGAGGTAGACACTGGTCCTGTTCATCCTTAAAGGTGAGAATCAGAGTTTTGTATGCAGAGCTCACTCTCTTGGTAGTTCAGAATGTGGCTGTCAGGTGACTGGGGAGATTCACTGGCATCAAACGATTTGGGATAATATGTAATTTGGTTCTATATTTTTAAAGTGAAATTCATTTCAACATTCAAAAAATTTTAATAAAAATAAAAATAAATAAAATGAAATTAATCAATTATTTATAATGGTTTTATTAAATACTTTTTTAGTTCTTAGTCTGGTTATCAATGATATTTTAATTTGGCAGCAAGGCAAGTGGTATAAAAGGGCCCAACCAGCCTCCCAAGTGTGATGGTAGACATACCAGGTGTTTTATAGTCTGTGAACTTATGACATAAGAGCAGTTAAGCTGGATTAATTACACTTTAGGGGATCATGTTGAGTTATTTATAAATGTTTTCAAACATTCCGTAAAATGACAAATGAGTGAGTATTTTCTTACTTTAGAACATGTTGGAAGGGTTTTGTCAGGTTTTGGTTTATAACCTTTAGAACATGCTTTTATTTTGTGTAATTAGAATGAAAATGTGAAGTAATTGATCATAAAAGTTATACTCATGGCATATTTGTGGGCTTTCTGTGTTACATTGCTAACTATTTAAAAGAAGATATTATAGATATAAGAAAGTAATGTTTTACATTTACATTGTATATTTCCCCAAGAGCATTAATAAAATCTCAGTTGAGTGTTCTATGGGGAAGAGGTAGATCTAAGTGTAGAATCTGAGGCCAGAGCTATTTGGCTCATACAATTCATATATCATTGTAACTTTTCTGTCATCCAGGACCTTCTATGAAAGACTGAGTTTTTTATTCCCAGCATGTCAGCCCAACAGTTACTAACTTTTAAAAATTTCTGATTCACTCCCATGAGCTTACTTGAATTTTATGATCTGGCTTAGATATGACGGGTGGTGGGATAAGAGCCACTTCTGATGGACTAGAGACCATATCCCTTTTGTACTCACTCAGGGAAACTTAATGGACTATCAGTGAGGATGACATGTGCTATGGATATAACTTTGAATCCACCTTATTAAAGTCATTTACAGATATTGATCATTTATTATTATAACACCCTATGATTAGTATTAATAACCTTGTACTTCACATCGGGCATGGTTAAAATAACTACTAATACAAAATATAATAATAGCAACAGTGTTTATCCAGCATTTAGTAAGTGCTTAGGCATGTGTTAAGTACTTTACATGTCTGAACTTGTTTAATCCTCATAACCACACAATAAAAAAAGCGTAATAATAATCTACTTTTGTAGATGAGGAAACTCTGTAAGGGTGTCTGGAGAATAGTTTATCCAAAGTCCCAAGAAATGAAGCGTTCTGATTAAACTATGTTTTATTGCTTTCAACTCTATGTTACCTACAAATACACTAACATCTCAACTCTCTGGGACTCAGCTTTGAGAAACCTGTCTATTTGGAACAAAGCAGGAGAAGATGGAAGCAAGAAAAAACACTTCTGTAATTCAAATAGAAGCAGAACTCTGTACCAGGGTATGCAAGTTCAGCAGGCATAACAGAGCCGGAACTGCTAGACCCTGTACTATCTTAGGTTCTTAACTAGAGAGTCTGGACCCTGAACATGTCAATGAGACTTGAGGATCATAGCACAATCACTGATACTTCCAAGTGAAATGCTTCACAAATGAATTTTAGTGTAGTCTGTTAGAAATTGAAAGCGAAATCTAACTGATTTTACAAAAATCTGTCAGGATTGCCAAAATGGGCACAACTTACTTAGAATGATTTATTGTTTATGGAGGTTTTAGATAACTGAGAAGGTTTGGATGTGGAAAATAAATGTGTGTAGATCTTAAGTGAAAAAAAGCAAAATATCATCTTAAAAAATAAAATCTTGATTTTCTTTCTTATGGTTTGATTAAGAAGGTAAAGGTTGACTATAAAATAAATTTCTTCTGCTTTATTCATCCTGTTTTCATTTTTCCTCTAGATCGCTCCTTTGATGTTCAAAAAATATCCAAGGATCCTCCCACATTCCATGCTGCAGGCCAGCTTTCCGATATGCTGAACGGTGGTGATGAAGTCTATGCTAACTGCATGGTGATAGATCAGGTAACGTGTGACTGATGTCACAAGGTAAATCTTCCCAACCCCAAGCACGTGAGAAATAAATTAAGTGTTATTGTGATCCTTTGAAAATTTTAGCCTAAGTGCAGCCCCAGTCATGCTTCAGTGGAGTCTCATCATACAAGCATTTAACTGAGGTCCTTCCTTCAGAACATAGTACACCTTACCCTACTAAGGCGCACCGGAAAGGCAGGGTCTTATGACACTGCCAAATGAAAAGAATGTGAGCTCTTCAATGGTGCCAAAATAGGAAATGACAATCGAGAGGCAAATTTTTTTTCTATAGCTTTCAAAAAAAATGTGTATATGATCTTATTTAGCAGTATTTGTATTCAAATCTAGCAAAAGCTGGATGAGCAACAGCTTAATGCCAGCTCCATATGATGCTGTAACATAAATTACTTATTTAATCCTTACAACATACCTGGTGACATGTAATAAGGTTGTAGAGCTTTAATATTAAAACAGAATGGTGTCATGTTATAGGGAAGCTGGAACCCGTTAAAGTTCCCTGCCCATTGCCTGATAGAGATTTGGGAGTTAAATCTTCTAAGGGTCGGTGACTTGAATATACATCTACATATAGATTTATCCTATTTTTTGTTCTTTCCTCTAGCTTGGTGACCCTAACTTTTAATATTTATAAATATTAAAATATAGTTATAGATCATATAGCTATATGATTTCTGTGTGTTCTAATTTAGGGGGGATTTAAGGAATTTTCAAGGGTGATCTTGACAACATACAATTTTTGTCTTATCCACTGACTTTAAAAGCTAGTCTCTGTATAAATGCACCACATATATGCTCATCGAGCAATAAAGCATTTTGTTCTTTGTTTTTGTTGTTAGTATGCATATATTTTACCCTACTACTTACAGATGGTTTCTGTGGTATAAACTTTTCTCTGTCTAGTAGATCTGAATTTGAGCCCTTCAGTAGAATTCTGCCTTTATTTTGTGTTATAAAACATGGTTACATCAGATGCATAGTTTAAATGCATGTGTTGGGATGGTGTTCAAAATGACAGAGGACTAAAGCATTGGTGGTATAGTGGTCAGCATAGCTGCCTTCCAAAATGACAGAGGAACCAATAAATCAGAATGGACAGTGGGCTATAAATAATTGGTATAATTTTTGGTATAAAGCAGCTGAATGTGAGCCCTAGTTATAAAGTCTAGGATGAGACACAGAGTTTAGGACGAAGTGAAAGTTCTGGGGACCTTCTTTGAAGTTACAGGGAAATTGGACTTGATGTACTCTAGCACATTCTGATTTTAATGGTTTTATTCTGTTGCCATATTTTCTCAGTACTTAAATGAAATACTTCTTGAGTTCCTAGTCCTTTTAGTTCTGAGCCTCAGCGAATACTATAATATTTTCATTTACTCAAATAGCTAAAATTGTACACCACTGAGTATTATGAGAGGGGAAATTTTGTCTTTATGTGTTACGATACATTAAAAATACAAAGTTTTATAAACTAAAGTTAGGATATAATTTCTATTTAAGAATATTTTCAGTGAGAAAAGTATTGCTTTAATAATGTGAAGCATACATTTAAGGAAAAAAAAAACAGGCTAATTGATAAACTGAAATATAGCAGAAAATTCCTGAATACGTGTAATGAAAGCAGAAATAAAACTAAAAACCTAGAATCAAGTCACAAAATTCACTATATTGGTGTAGTATAGGTATTCTATCATTTCTTTTATTGTCCTTAGGTCCATTTGAATAGCAAGAACAACACAAGGAGTCCAAAATCTGCATATTTAAAATAATTTTTAGCAATATCTGGAAAGAATCTTATGTAATTTTCTTAATCTCTTTCAACCTAGCACAGAAACCTTAAAAGATTGCTTGCTTCTTTGTGATGCTCTTTCTCATGAATTCTCAAGGTCATGAGATGGTGAGGAAATTCAATTCACGCAATAAAACTACTTTGGAAATTATTCTGTCATATAAACTACTTTGAGAAAACAATAGCAGCAGCATTGTATTTGGACATCTTTTCAAACCTACATAATTCAGTACAAAGAATCCCTGTTTACGCTTCATCAGAACTCCCCGAATGTTAATGTTTTACTTTAATATTCTCTGAGTATGTTTGTGTCCGTGAATGCAAATGCTTAAAATATGCGTATAAATATATATATATTTAATTATTTGAGAATAAATTAAAAATATGGTGTCCCTACACCCCTCAATCTTTCATGGTGTATTTTCCTAAAAACATGATCATTCTCTAACACAGGCACATATAGCTACAAAGTCAGGAAATAGTCATTGGTACAGTACTATTATTACCTGTCTACAGACTTTACACAATTTTAGCCAATTGTTTCAATAAAGTTCTTTGTAGCAAAAGAAAATTTAATTACACATGTTGCATTTCGTTGTCACGTCTCTTTAGTCTCTTTTAATCTGGGGACAGTTCCTTAGTCTTTATGAGATTGATAACTTTGGAGGATACACACCAGGTTTTTTATTGTTTTAGCATGTCCTTCAGTTTAGGTTTGCGTGTCATTTCCTCATGATTAGACTCACATTATGTGTGGTTGGCAGGAATATCACAGAAGTGATGTTGTGCTTTCAGTGCACTGTATCAAGAGGTACATGACATTAATTTGTGCCGTTACTGGTGATGGTATCTTTGATCTACCAAGTTTTTTTTTTTTCCAGTAAAGTTACTATTAAAAAATTAAGTATCTTTTGGGAGATAGTTTGAGTCATTGTAAACATCCTGTTACTCATTTGATTTACACCCACGGTTTGAGCATCCCTTGATTGTTTTTGCCTTAGTAAATTCTTATGATAATTGATTTAGGATCCTAAATTTTCCCCTTTTGCTTCTTTTCCCCTTTACTATCCTAGATGTAGATGATGTCATTCTATTTCTTTTCACTCTCTTCTCCCCAAGAAGTGATGTCTAGATGACCACCGGATCAGATCTCCTGCACTTTTAAGCCCCAAAGCAAGTGCTTTGATCAGCTGGACTCTTTTCGTACATGTAGGCTGGACTTTCTCTTCTTGTGATGACTTTTAGATCAGTCTTGGGCCCTCCACTAATGCCCTTTTCTCTCTGCCATGTAGAATTTTCCAGACTGCCATTACTCTCTGCAAAGGCTTATGGCAGGAGTATGATAGGTTCCTCATTGAGATTTGGTGTTTATTTTATTTATTTACAGGTAATTTGAAGTTGGGGACAATTTTTGTCTTCTAGTTATGCTAAGTCCATGCAGTTTATGTAGTTTTATTGCTATTTTTGTTTAGTTGTGTTTTTTGGGGGACTCATATATATGTGACTGTCACTAACTTGGTTATCCAGATTCCTATAAATAAAGCTGTCTACTTTTTGGGTTTTTTTCCACCTCATTTTGAGTCAGTGGTTCATAAAATGTTTAAAAACACTCAGTTGTTCTTCATTTTGTCAATTATGGGATAGCAGCCAAATGAACAAAAGCATACCATGAAAGAATTCTCTGCTTACATAAAACAAAACAAAACAAGAACAAACAAAACAAAAAAGACGAAGTAGAAGGTTTTTAAATTGAGAAAATTTTATTCTTAGCTAAGTCAATCTGTCCTACTTTTGCTCAGCCAATATTTTTCTTCTGACTACCAGGTTGGTGATTTGGATATTAACTATATTAATATAGAAGGAATCACTACGAACACCTGCCATGAATCCATGGGTTCCACTCTGGGACCTCAGAGCTGCAAGTGCATCCTTCCTACCGACACCAGCCCTGGCGTGTACCCACTAAGTGAGAACAAGGAAGCGACATCAACTGCTGAAGCCCAGCAGCCCTTCACATCACCACCTAGTTCATGTGCTTCCAATTTGAATCTTTCCCTTGGTCTTCGTACACTTGAAAAGGAGCAAAGTCACCTAAAAGATAGAAGGTAAGGTATTCTATTCTAGAGGAACAATGTAGAAAATCAAACAATCTTGTAGCTGAACTTGGAAAATTCTATTTTCTATTGCCTTTACCACTTCTATCTCTGCATTAAAAGCTGCCCCCTTTAAGGTTTCTATATTCCTTGATTTGAAAGTAAGACAGTTAGGAAAACTGACAACGTGCTTTACATTTTCTCCATAGGCAAAAATGAAAAAGTTTAGCAATACCATATTTTGGTGAAAATGCATTCAATGGAAACTCCTATTATAGTGGATAGGTGTGAAAATTATATAACTATTTGATATGCATTTTATGGCCCAGAAGTATGACCCAAAAGACATACACATAAATATTTATAGTGCAGCAAATAACCAAAATGGGGAATAGATAAATCACAATACAGTTACACAACGGAATACTATACAGTAGTGAAAATGAACTAACTACAGCAATATACATAATATGCATCACAAAAAAATGAAGTTGAACAAAAAAATAAGACAAAAAATATTTAGTTAGTTTTCATCTTTATAAAGTGCAAAATTAAACACAAACTACTTATTATTGTAGGGCAGCTACATGTCCGTTTAAGCTATAAAAAAAAATAAAACCCAAGGCAATGAAGAAAAAAAATTCCAAATTCAAGATAGTTGTTACATCTAGTGGGGAAGGTAGGGGATGGGAATGGAAAAGAATAAAAAAGGGTTTTAATGGTATAGCCAATGTTCATGTTTCAAGTTGGGTGGGATCATGGGTGTTTGCTCCATTTTTATGCTCTGTAACTTACCTTGCATATATTTTCTTATATATACAAGAATATTCTTAAAACAATAGTTTTATTGTATATAATATGACAGTATATACTTACATGTGTATATGCACGTACGTGTGTTTGTATCTTTGTATCTGTTTCTTATCCACCCAGCCTGTTGTCTGTTTTCTTTAGGAAATATGCCAATTGCCACTAATTTCATTTTATTCTGCTGTTCACTTTGTTTAGGTAATAGCTTATTTTCCCCCCATGTCCTAGACTTCTGATTATATGCTCATTTTCACACATAAAATCACGAATCAAAAAAAATGTAGAACACACACATATGTGAGTATGTATAATTATCTAGGAATGAACATCCACACAGGTGAATGAGTCTTTGGCAGAGATTTAGTTGATCAGAAAGGGGAGAAAGGGAGGGAAACAGCAACTCTAGGTGCCAGGTATTATGCTGTACTTTGTACTGATATACAACCACTTGAGGTTGTCACACTTTATAACAGGTATTGGTACCAGGACTATTTATGATACATAAATAATGAAAGATTTTTTTTTATATTTGTATTTTGTGAATTATAAGTCTAAAGATACTGAGTGGTCATGGTTGTAAATAGAATTGATGGGGCATTTTGGACTCTCCACATTATCTGCTTGGGAAAAGAGGCTCCCAGTCAAGGCAAGAGTCTACACAGTTCTGCAAAAATGGATTTAGCTGTGTGTTATTAGTACATTCTGGTAGGATCTCTGTGGTCTGTCCAGTTTGTGACCCAGATCTGAAAAAGTGGATAAGTTTTTTTTATAGCAGGGGTCGCTGACCCCTGGGCCATGGACTGGTACTGGTCCGTGGCCTGTTAGGAACCGGGCCGCACAGCAGGAGGTGAGTGGCAGGTGAGCAAGAGAAGCTTCATCTGTATTTGCAGCTGCTCCCCAGCGCCAGCATCACCACCTCAGCTCCACCTCAGATCATCAGGCATTAGATTCTCATAGGAGCACCAGTCTTTGGTGCCAAAAAGGTTGGAGACTGCTGCTTTACAAGAACTACTGTAGGAACAGAAGGAGTAAAAGGCACAAATGGGCTCTGTGCTTTGCTTATGCAGACATTCTCTGGCACTCTAAATTATGCTTTCTGATCTATCATGGTCTTGCTCTGGGATGTTTACTGCTTACTGTTTACTGTTTACTGTCTTACTGCTGCAGCTAGAATTTCACCATTTTAGAATAGAAGAAAAACTATCCAGTTTGATTAAGGTAATTAAAAGCCTCTGTAAAAATGTCACAGCTGGTTGAGGGGCTGGAGAAGGAGAGGAAGATATCCTAAGAGAAAAGCTCCAACTGGTCCCGTGGGCCAACTTTATCTCCTATAAATTCTGTCCCCTTTGACAAATGTAGAAATTCAGGGAAAGAACATGTGATCCCCAGAACATTCCACTTTGACCCTGGATGGCCGTGGGACCCTCCCTTCAGAGGGTTTTGTGGTGGGTGTGTGTGACACAGATATAATGAACTCAAAGTGAAATGCGCCCAGTTCATTAATAAGTGAATTAATAGGCTGAGAGACTAGAAATGTCTAATGAAGAATCAATTTCAGGGCGCACAATAAAAACTGAGTTAACACACGGGCAAGGCTGACAGAGACTTAAGTCCTAAGTTTTCTAAGGTTGAAGACAATATTTTGGTGAAAGTAAAATAGTATGCACAGTATGTATTATACCATCTAAACTTAATAACTATTTTAAGAAGCTACAAGGGAAAAATAAGCAATGCAACATTTATTTTAAAAAAACTATACAACAAAAAATCCAGTGATAGAAGACGTGTTCTGTTCTAAATCACATCTTTAAAACTGTTTGTTTGTTTGTTTGTTTATTTTTCCACAGTAGGAAATGCTTGTCACACCATGAACCATCCCTTCTCATGACCATACACATAAAATTTAAGTGTTTTATGAAATCACATGTGGAATGTATTCTGACATTTTCTGCTCTATATTGTTTTAAAAGAAAAGTCTGGTCATAACCTACTGAATTGATTTTCTATCCCACTAATGGGATTTTAGAAAATGGTATTGTAAAATGAACCTAGAGATAAACCTAAAGAATATTATCTATAAAATTGAATATCTTAGGTTAATAGCATAACAAAGAAAAACCATAGCCCAATTTGAATTAACAGAAAAGAAATGTTTTAAAGTATAATATGCAAAATAAAATAATGCTCACTGATACTTCCAGGTTGTATTCATAGTGATGGAGAAAGGCTGTATATAACTGGACAGGCTTGTGTTAAAATAGTATATTGTTACAGGCAACCAACCATTTGAACTAATTTTTGAACTAATTGTCATTAGTACAGAGATCACAAGTTGAAAGACTTTTGACCATCTATCCCACCCCTAGATCTCTTCTACCCCCCAGATAATCATTGAATTAAGGACCTTCATCATTGAATTAGCACGTTAAAATATCTGTAACTACATTACTGTAATGTTCAAAATACCAACATTTACTAGAAGGGTTTTCTGAATAATAAGTTTTAGTTTTTCACGAGATAATTTTATGTACTCTAACAGATTTGGGTGCAAAATTAAACTCAGGTATGAAATCCACTCCAATTTGTCCTTCCCTTCTCAATGCCAAGGTAAAGGCTCTCAGTGAGTCTTCAAGGAGAACACCCCACTTTGGAAACTTTAGTGGTGCTAGTGGTACCAGTCGTGGCCTTCACTGACTGCTGGGTTAGCTGGTACCCAGGAGGGTTAACGACTAATCTTGGTGTTTGGATTAGAGACATATGTAGTACCAAGTGTCATGTAATTTATTACATTGATATTTGATGACTTTTAAATAGCCTATATTTTTTAAAAGAAAAATAACCCAAGCAGGTTTTCCAGAGTTTTGTAATCAAGATGGTTTCATGATATTGTTATCAAAAATTTAATTCCAGAACTGTAACAACCAAAAAAAAAAAACATTTAAAAATGTACTGTTTGTTTTTTGTTTTATAAAAGGACAACAATATGTTGAGTACCGGAGGGGAAGGGGTATAGGGGGGCGAGGATGAAGAGGGTAAAGGGTGTCAAAAATATGGTAACAGAAGACTAAACTCTGAGTATAAATGGAGTATACAGATGTTGCATTATAAATTGTACACCTGAAATTTATGTAAAGTTATTAACCAATGGTATCCAAATAAATTTATTTTTTTTTAGAGACAAAAGGAAAGTTAATTAGAAAAGGTATGACACTCCACAGACAGAATGTGGTCTCTCAGAGGCAAGAGTGAGAGGAACAGTGAGAAAGACGGTAAAGAACACTGAGAGAAAGAAAGTGAGAAAGACCCCAAATAAATTTAATTTAAAAAAATGCACCATTGCCATTAACATGTCTGTGAAGAAAGATGTTGACCTCAAAGTTTGAGTGGCATAAAATGTCAATGTTATGGAACCAGCCAGGAATGCGGAAGGTCAAATTCTTTCCTTTCAGTTTCATGGTTATCAAAGTTAAAGGAGGAAAGAAAAGCAGTAGTAGTTGAGCATAAATACTACCTGTTTCTGAGGTGGATTTTTCATGGGAATAATTTTTTAAAAAATTTTCTAACGATGAAAATCTAATATGACAAATTTGGGACCTAACTTGATTCATGTCTGACCTTTGATTTGACACTCACTGGACTTGTGTCTGACCTACGAGTTGACACTAACTCTGGGGTGAGACCTCTGTTCCTCAATCTTTACCTTTGCCTCTGCCCTCCTAAGCTTTCCAGCCCAGGGGCAATACAGAGAATGCTACACTGCATATTTTCGTTGCACATCCCCCCGGAAAACCCCCTTCCCCAACAGCCCAGTGGCTCTATTTCATCTATATTTTTAATATTTGAAGGGTAACTATTCAGGGCTTGTAACAATTACATTTACAAAACAGCAATAGGATAACACTAACTTGAACCAGCTTTTGTTTCTTAGAGCACTTGAAATTTTTACTTGGGGAAAAAGAATTTTGTTGAAAAACAATATTTGGGAGGAGAAGAAACAATGAAAACTTCTTAAATATAAATTTGGTTAGAAATGAAATGAGGACCCATTGAACCTCACACCAATAAGATAATTTGAATTCAGAGAAATAGAAACCAATGACTCTGCTTTCTCGATCATTTACTTGTTCATTTTGTGCTTTAATTCTAGTCTTGATGCCTTGGATGCCGACAGTGAAGGTGAAGGGCCTTCAGAGCAGCCCCACACTTGTCACACGCCAGTGTCTCAGAGTTCCTCAAGGTCTGGGATTCCTAGTGGGGATGAATTGGACTCTTTTGAGACCAACACTGAACCGGATTTTAACATCTCCAGGACTGAGTCACTTTCTTTATCAAGTAACCTGCAGTCAAAGGTATTCTTGTTGGTATTAATTTGGGTTATTCTGAGCTTGGAAAATGTGTTGTCTAAATCTAATTCATCTCTGAAAAACAATGTTTTATTCACATGCATAATTTTTTTGAGATCCATGAGCTTCTTGATTGAGTTTTTAAATTTTTTTCTATTTTAATTTGTACAGTCCTTATTTACAAGAATTATTTTCATTAATTCACATGTAATTTTTCACAGACTTGGGAAATTTTTTTATTTTACACAGTAATTTCTACCAACATCTCTTAAGGAAAGGGAGAAAAACTGGTATATTAAATGGATTTAAGTGATCAAACTTCTTTTGCTCACATAAAACTTTACTTGGCCCAGGTGATGAGGTAAGATATTACTAAGGCAGAGGTGATATTTGTTGAGTATTCCTGGCCGCATGCACTAATCTGGAACACCATAAACATTATCAGTTTTCCAAAGGAGACAGATTTTATCTCATTGGCACTTTCACATTGGGGTTTCACTTTGTTATGGTTATTTCTTTTTTAAAATTAAATTCTTCCAATTTTGCAGAGAAAGCCCTTTTGGGTTTGGACATATATTTTCTTCTGTTTTGATTCATATTATTGTCCACTTGTCTCTTTTTAAATTAAGTTTACTAAGGTAAAATAACGTGTGCTATGCCCAAACAGCTCTTACTGTGACACATGGATGTTATGATACTGCTTTATTTTTATAGTATGTTCTACAATATACAAAACATGTTTTATGTATGTACAAAATATAACTATCATAAGTTGCCTAGGATGTAAGTCATCCTTTTAATTTTTAAGTAGATGAGGTTCCTCAGAGATGCGGTGTCTTGTCCTGGTTACCCAAGCTTGGTGATAGTCAGAACTCAAATCCAGGTCTCTGACCACAGATCCTCGCTCCTTTCCCCTCAGCTCTGAGGCCCGTAGAACTGTCATAGTCTTCTGAACCTGAAGGTCATGTAATATTTCTGTATAATAAGAAATGGGTATGGTTGTTAATATAGATCCTTCTTCGTTTTGCATTTTGCATTTTGTATTTTGCATGGAATCCTGAAGCACTCATCATTACTTGGAATGAAAAATAATTCAGTCTTTGTGAAACGGTTTCAAATTGTTCACTTTTAAGAAGAATCTGTCCTTTAAAATATATCTAGTTTTGTCTCTAATTGCCCTGTGTAACTTTTTACCAGGGTGTTCTGGATAATTTTCAAGTCCCATTATATGCAAAATGATTGCCATATATGACTTAAATGCAGAGGGTGGCATTTGACTAGGGCCTTTTGTGGTCAGCTCACTGTTAGGGTTATAGGACAGCTCAGGATGGCCTTTCTGACATCCAGGCCCAGAGGGTCCTCTCTAAAAAGACAGTCAGGGGAGCCAGAGCCCAAGACTATTTGTAGCAGGGTTAGGCATCTGTTTTCAACTTTCATCTAGGTTCTTTAAATTGATTAATTTAGGGAAACCATGTGTTTTCACTTAGGGAGAACAGAAGGGAGACCAGTGCTTGTGAAGGACAGTCGCTGATGGCTTAATTTTAGTAATAAATTTTGCCTTCCTTTATTTTAGCCCTAGCTTTAAGTGGTATCTTACAAATGGTTAAGTGGGATCAGTTCTAAGGCCACGAGGCCGTTATTGGATTGGAGTTGAGCACCATAAATGGCTTTAGTGGTGCTCTGTTGCATATTCATTTAAATTTTCTAGAACATATTAGAAAACTATGTTTTAATTATATTGCCATCTTTCATTTTCACATATGTTGCTAACATTACAACAGAAATCGTATGTAATCAGGAAAACAGGAACAAAAATGACAGGTCATTTAAAAGAAATGAAGATAGCTAATAAATCAGTGATATTCAAATATAATCCCAGGAAGTGCTGGATGGAAGTTCTATTAAAAGATGAGTACAGCCTAGGAAGATTTGTGTATTGACCTGATGATTCTTCCCTAGAGGCTGCAGCTAACATTGTAAACTTAAATAGCCATTTGGAAGTTTTTAAAACTCTTGTCATTGTAAGTGGCTATCCCTCTACCTCCTAATCATCATCAAGTATAGAGGTATTAGTTAATATAGAATTTTGCTGGAATGCTACAGTATAAAATAAAAATAACTGACAACTTAAACAAAAAATGGTCAAACTCATCCTTAAATATACTAGAGAAAAAGTCATTTGACTTAATTTTACACTTTTAACCAACTAGTTTCAATGTCATTTTTGTATCCTAAAATGTAAGTAAGAACTATTCCCCAAACTGAAATTTACTAAAGCATTAAAAGACATTAAAATTTAAAAGTTGTGAGAGGCGGACAGAAACAATAAGATTACATCAGAGATGTTCAAATTAAATATTTTTACAAAGATGCTGAATTAGTAACATTTATAGTGAACATATACTTTCAAGTCTTGTGTAGCATTTTTAAAAAACTTGATTCTGATCTCTTTTAGGAATCATTGCTTTCTGGAGTCCGCTCACGTTCTTATTCCTGCTCATCACCTAAAATCTCTTTAGGAAAAGCTCGGTTGGTGCGTGATTTTACAGTGTGCAATTCAAGTGAAGGTGAGCATGATTTACCATTTGGTTTTGAAAGTATTCTCTTTCAGAGCAGAGTTTCAGTTACTAAAATATACAGGAGCAGCAGGCAGGGATTTTCAATTTTATTTTTACAATTGATTTTTTTAAGTTTAGCAAAATCCTTTTCTCATTGGATATCAGACAAGTTAAAGATTTGATTTTGATGAAATTATAAATTTGTACACATCTCTTTGTTACTTTATTCTTTGAATAAAATGTTTTCCTCAAGGATAGTATAAACTAGAATTTATTCTAGTACATTATTGTGAGGGTTTTAGAGAATTTTATATAAGTAAACCATAAAAATTACTTTTGCCCTGTATATAAGTTGCTGGAATAATCTAACTCTTTGAAGGCAAACCACCATGAAATAGGTTTTCTTTTTTTCTTTATCAAGGAACTTTAGAGAGCTGTAATAAGAGAACATATTTGAAACATGAATATATGTATCTTAGCGCAAGCAATATGAAATGTAACTTTTATACATTAAAGTTTTAATCAATATATAGCATGCCTATAGAATGGGGTATAAATTATAAGTATATAGCTTGATGGATTTATAAAAGTAAATTTAGATCAATAAATAGGACAATTATGAGCAACTTAGAGCTAACCTTGTGGCCTATCTCATCTACCACCCCATTTTCAACTTTCCTTTTAAATGTAATTTTTAAATACATTTTAATATATTATGTAATAATTACATTCAAAGGCATATTTGGAAATATTCATGCTAATTTGTAATATATAGCATTATATAATAAATTACATAATAAATTTTATCAATGATTAGGTAATTTTTTTTTTGTCTATTATCCTTGACTCTTAAAAGATGCAAAAAAAAAAGAGATGTGCTTAAGGAATATAGTTTTCCCAGTGTAGTATATTCAAAATAGAATTATTTTACTTCTTTTTTATTTCCTTTTTTAAAATTCTTGCTTTATTATATTGTTGTTATCTTGCATTTTTATGCTATGTGGAACAATACTGAAAGTATAGTCTTCGTGCTTGGTGCTGCCATCCTAAAACAGTGACTTATGTATGAGAGATGTTCAATAAATATTTATTAAATGAATATAGTAGAAAAGATACATAAAATACAAAATGCTACTAGGCTTTTCTTTTCCTTTCATTTTTCTTTCTGAATGTCTTTTTGAAGAGAAGAAAAAAGTAAGACCACCGATATACGTCAGTTCTAATTTTTGGAATGAGAAGATGGAGAAAAGGACTAAGAGAAAGAGAAGATACAATTACCTTTTAGAAGACAAAAAAATTTAAATTTTTAGGAAAAGAAAATGGATTAAATTTGCCTTGAATTTATTTATTTATTTTTTAACATCATGAATATTTCTAGAATCTTCAGGTATCCCTAACCTTAGTTTAGGTTGAGATTCCTTTTAATGGCACCTTTTCACTGATAGTCCTAGGTAGCAAATTATACTGTAGCTATTGGGAAAATACTTTTAAGTCTTCTGTGAAGTATTCAGAATGGTGGCCTTGCCTTTATATCTGTAGTACCTTTGAGTATCTATCTATCTATCTATCTATCTATCTATCTATCTATCTATCTATCTATTTATTTATTTATTTATTTATTTTTATTTATGTGTGGCAACCCTAGGTTGGCCTCACAGATTGCAAGAAACTTGTCAGCTTATAATCTCTTATTTAAAAAAATTTTTTATGCCTACAGCACCTGTTCTTCTTAGGTAGTCTTCCATCCAAGTACTAACCAGGCCCAACCCTGTTTAGTTTCCAAGATCAGATGGGATGGGGCTTATTCAGGGTAGCATGGCCATAGACATCTCTGATTATTTTAAGCAGACAGTTATGAAGTTTGAAACAGATAACTGAGAGGAACTGCTTGTCTATAAGGAAAAAGAGCCCTTCCTTTTGAATTCTTTAATGAATATGTAAGGATCTTTGCTTAACATACAATCCTTAAGCCTTTGCATTTGAAATAGAAAGAATCAAAAGCTGACAGTAATTCTTTTGGGTTTTCTGTGAACAAAAGCTTATCTTTCGATAGTATATTTAAAAACAGGGCTATTTAACTGAAGTTTGATACTCTCCAGAAGGTCAGAATTTCAAACAAACAATTTAGGTGGAGGCTAAGCACTACATGTACACAGGTTTTAACAGATATGACTGTGTGGTGGCAAATGTTTGGATTGATACCATTTAGGTCAGTCAAAACTGTAGGACTATGGAGAATAAATTAACTCTTAAGAAGGAATGATTTTAACTGTGTGTGATCAAAGCACAAAAGTGAAACCTTGACTACAAAGAGGTAGTCTAATGTTTCATTGTTTAATGCTTAAATTAATCAGAAATTAATTGACATCTGTGGTGTTAGAAACTTCTGTCTATGAGTTTTAAATAGTCCTAAGCATTTTCTCAATTTGAATAGACCCCAAATCTCCTTTTGCCCCAGTGGAAAACTTCCATGTATGAGCTGTAACATAGGTGAACAAAGATATGCCCTTTTTATTCTTATTTCTGTCCTTTTTATTCTTATCTGTGATGTTCTCCCTTTCTTGTCATCTCCAAAAGGTTACTTATAATCATGTCTTATGCTTTTTTTGAGCCAGGAGTGTAATGGTGGCACCTTTATTATTTAATGCTTATATACATAAAATAAAGTCCAATCCTGTACATAATTCCCTTTCATACCTTGTGGCTCTAGATAGAAAGGAACATTGTCAAATATTGAGATGATAATTATTACCTCCCCAAGATGGACAGAAGTGTTCTACATTTAAAAGTCTGTGGAGTGAAGTGAATGTACTTTTGAAAATCTGTGCACCAATGGATGGAATACTATTAAGCATTGTTCAGTTTACTGAGTTTAGTTCTGTTATCTTATTAGCTAGTCTATTTTGGACAAGTAGCTTATTCTCTTGGCACCTCAGACTATTTACAGGAAGGATACTGATTTCTGCCCAAAACTTAATTTGAGGGAACATTTAACAACAATAAAATAAAGCCTTCAAATTATACAAAGTAGAGTTTCTCCTGCCTATAAGACAATATTAGGTTCAACACTGATATTTACTTATTTCAGGGGGTATCTATTAGTTTTCCTCCTTACATATCTGGCCCATCTTCCTTTGCATCTTCATTTGGCCTCTTCACGCTTCTGGATTGTAACAGTAAAGGATTTGTCCCTGCTCTGTAGATGGTGTGCTCCACAGGGGCCGTTCCCTCCTTCAGTCTCTCTCACTGTCTAAATCAGTGTCTCTGCTCCTTCCCTGTAGTAAGTACTCCAGTTCCTTCTGAAAACAAGATGGCACTAAGCTGCTTGCATGAGCCTGCCCCTTCTACCCCTGATAAGTCCAATGGGAAAGGTGGTTTTCCCTTTGCTATGAGCAACAAAGCACATCTCTGGACTGGCCGCTGCTAGGGTTTTATAAAGGCATTGCAGCTTTATTAAAATGGAGTCTTCCTTAGGCTGGCCTTCAAGTCTTTTCTTTTGGGCTTTGCTTAAAAAGCAGCTAAGATATTTATTGATTCTATATGTTTGGGAATTAGTGTTACAAATAGAGATGAAGCTCTGGTGAGAAACGTCCCAAAAAGATAAAGCGAATTTTCCGCACTCCTGAAAATGTTTGCTGCCCTTTGCTGATGCTAACTTAGTTCTTAAAATCATTACATGTTGCCATGTTAGGGCCTCTTCTCCATTCTCTTCAAACTAGGGAAAGTAACTGAGATATCCAGAACAATGAACTATTTATATAAAGTGACTTACTTTCTCATAACTGGTGGTGTATATAATGAAACAAATACGATTGAGTGTGCACATTTCCGATTAACACGTGACTGCTAGTTTGTCTGCCTCAGTTTTTCATTTTTTTATTCTGTGTCTTGTAGAGCAAAGAACTTGCAGCTTACCGGAGCCCCCAAGAGAAAAAAGGTATTTTAACTGTTGCAAATTTCCTGAGTGACTGTTTGATCCGTCTTTGGAGAAAGTGTGCACATCATTTTTGACATTTGTTTAATAGTTTGTGAGGTTTTCATGTAATGAGCCTGCCTGAATTCTTCACTTCCTTTGTGATTTGTATCAGCATAGGTATCAGCTGCTCCTTTCAGTCCCCAGCCCTTAGTCCTGCACAGCCCTTAGGACTGGGGACAGAATATATTCTCTTTTGGGGTACTGTCAAAGCCAAATACTTCCAACATATAGGACTGAAGAGAGCAGAGTGCGGACTGCCTGGTTATGAAAAGCATCAGGATAGGTTGGTCTGCCCTGACATGAAGTGTCACTATGGTAACAGGCCCCTGGGTGGCCAGTCATAGAAAGTATAGAAAACTAAAACATCTCTACTATCTGTCTGCATGGAGTGTTGCTTAGAAGTGTTAAGTTTGGATCTGAGTAAATGATGCAGAAAGTTCTTTAAGCATTATCAGTTTTCTCATCGATATGCAGATTTGAAAGATTTATGCCTAAGCTTAGAAGGTAAAACTAATACTGGAATAAAGTTTGGGTAGCTGACTAGTGTGAGCAGGCAAGATTGTTGAGATCTGTTGGCCCTGATAACTAACAACCCATGTGAAATAGCCTTGGGATTATGTCAGGAACATCAAAAAAGGCATAAATATTTGGCTTTAAGAGACCACGTGAAAAAGGAAAAAGAAAAATGGTTTTAATTTGGGGGATATTAGCACTAAGACTCTGAAACCTTTTAATCAATAGATCAAGATGGACTATTTTGCTTTAAAACTTAGAATAAAAGTATCACTAAGAAAAGCATGCTTTCATTCATTCATTCATTCATTCATACATTTTTGAGATCAGAATAGAAATTTTGAAACAAGAAAGGCAGGGAAGGCTAAGACTGTCCTTTAAGAATGAGATGGTGATGAAGATGACATCATGACAATGAGGATAATAAATAGCAGGAGCAGCCATAGCTGACCATTGCTGGGTGTTCTTTATGTGCCTTGCTCTGTTTTAAGCTGCTTACACTTGTCGACCAACCTTCCATATTCGCCCAGAGGTTACATTGTATTATCCATTCTTATAAAAGGACAATGTGTCATGTCTATGATATTCACATTTCTACCAGGTTGGATGATTAATCTGAGTTTTTAATATTTAGTGTTTCAGTATTTTTTAGTTTATATTGTCATGTCTCAGGTCTTACCAGCCTTTGAGATTACAGATTAAATGGTATAATTTTATGTCATTTTTGTAGGGTGCATGGTAAATTTTGCTGCATGTATAGTTTTTAAATCAAAACCGAAACTTTGTTCTTGATATAGCCTTCTGTAGCATGGAGAATTGATAGTAGAGTTGAGTAAACAAAAATTAATTTTCTTTATTTGAAAGAGTTGTGTTCCTACTGGGAAGTAGGGGAAAGGACTTCTTGACCTCAAAAGGGGTCAAATATATGGTGACAGAAAGAAAGGTGAACACAGTGTAAATGTATATATATATAAATCATTATATGATTTACTGTTAAAGGCTACAGCTGAAACTTATTGGATTTCATTAACCAATGTCACCATTAAAAAAATTAAGAAATAAATACATTAAAGTACATGATGTATCATTAAAAAAAAAAAAGAAAAATCATCATTGACCTTACCATTCTTTAATTCTGAGGCATAGGTCTTCTCACCTTACTACTGTTCTCTTAGACATTGGATGATACTTGGTGAGGTTACAAATTGTGTGCCAGAGAAGATTCTTTATAAGCTGTCAAATGCATGTTTTTCTCCATTCCCAAAGCAAGCCTGTTAAGCAAATTAGGATGCCTAAGACACAAGAGGTATGGACATTTACAGAGCCTATTAACTAGTCAGTTCTCTGAGGAGGTGGCTATGATGGTAAAGAAAATAGGAGGTTCTGAGTTACTCTCAGTAGGGTACATTCATTCACTCTCTTTCCTTCTAACTTTTTCGACTGTTTTCTCCCAAGTAGCAAACCCCAGTTTCACTTGTTGGTACAGGGTTCAAGAAACAGGACACTCACTGCCCTGACTGTGCCTTTAGAACTGCATGACCAAGAGGCAGCTCTGAAGCCATTTATTTTTTCTAAATGTATTTATAAGTTTAAACTCTCAGCTATCTAGTATAGAGGTTAAATTATTTAAAGTTTTGCTTAATATGTACCAGGTAAGTACATATTATATTTAAGTATGAGAAGGTCCCTTAAGAATAATTTACTCTAAGCCTGTCATTGATCAAATGAGAAAAACACTGAAGTCCTAGAAAGTTGTCCTTGAATTCATTTTCACAACATGTAATCATATATATTTTGGTGCATATCAATAATATGGTTGTTTTTCAAAAGGATTTCCCAGAGATGAATGTGTTAGCCACTAACACTGACAAATGAGAAGTTGGGGGAGGAGTGGGGAGGAGAGACTTCGCCTATGAAATATTCATTTTGGAAATAGTCTGCAGAAGTGTTATCTAGTTTTGACATAATATTGGGTTGACCTTTAATATATGCCCTTTCTGTAATAATATTAGAAGTAGAAGACTATCAGAGAAAGTTCCAGGAGAAATATAACCTTTCATAGCTGGGACTTATTTTTTTTCTAAAGAATGATGATAGGGATTAGAGGAAAACAAATGATGTTCACAGACTGGGTGAAATTACCTCTAGCTTGCCTCTTGTGTTGGGGTGAGTATCCCATACCCTTCTCTCCTTTACAACCTAGAGAGTCTCAGATTGCAAATAGCCTCTTTGAATGGGAGAGACTAAACCAAGAGGTAGACGGTCTGTTTCTCAGGCTGTATCGACAAAGGAAATGTGTGTCTGCTGAGTATTATCTCTATGTTCCAAAAAGAAATAAAATTCAATTCCATATTGGCTTCTCTGTGCCTGAGGAAAATTCTATTAGCATAGTAAGCAGGGAGTTGAATGTTTTCAGAGTAAAATTACAAATCTAAGATTTCCTTTATTTCTCTAATATTTTACTCTGAAAAAATTTAAAATATACAGAAAAGATGAAAGCATTATATACTAAATGCCTATTGCTACCACTTAGTTTCCATAATTGTTCACATTGTGAGACAGTTGCTTTATTTACCTGTCCATCTAGAAGATACATTTCTAGTAGTTTCTACTTTGATCTTTAGAATAACCATGAAACCTTGAAAAATGTATGTGTAAATATATATGTATAAAAATATACGTATAGATAGATGTAAAATATATGTATTAAAATATGTATACATGTGTGTAGACACATGTACACATATATGAATATACTGTGTTTTGCTCCCACTTTGAGTCCCACAAACCATGATAACAGATGCTTTCTTTGTAGAATTCCGGAAGAAGAATGGGATAAATACATCATACCTGCCAAATCAGAGTCTGAAAAGTACAAAGTGAGCCGAACTTTCAGCTTCCTCATGAATAGGATGACGAGCCCTCGGAATAAATCTAAGGTACTTAAGGTTTGTGCCTGTTGTCTGTGAAAAATAGATGGCTCAGTTTCTCAGTGAGTAGTATAGCTTCCACTTTCCCTTTCAAACCACTTACCTCAGATTTTGTACACATGTATTTGAAAACCTCCACGTTTCTTATGGAGCACTGTCCAGGTCATTATCATACTAAGCCACCAGGTACACTTGGCTGCATTGTCCTCCTGGCTGTGCTGTCCTTATATACTGATAGAAAATATAGAGACTTTGTTTGTATGACTTCTCTGGGAAGGTTGGCTCTCAGCATTTCTCTTTTCTCATTTTTTCACAATTTGCTGCGGCGGCGCTGTCTGAAGACCAAAAGCAAGGATGCCAAAGACAAAGAGAAACTGAGTCGACATCAGTTTGTCCCTGGAACATTCTCCGGGGTTTTACAGTGTTTGGTTTGTGATAAAACGCTCCTGGGGAAAGAGTCGTTCCAGTGTTCCAGTAAGTCATCTGGCCTTGCGCTTGTCGCTTTGTACTTTGCCTCCCCAGATAGTAAGATCCCCGAGGAGAGGGCCATTGATAAGCATAGTCACGCAGATTTTTCTTTTAATGCTGCACATGTGATTTAACAACTTACCAAACAAGGACCTATGATAGTAGTCAGTACTTTGTCCATGAGTGATGGTCTCCCAGAACCCAGACTTGTACCTCACCTTGGGTGTCTAGACAACTTCTCAACTGTTACATGTCCAAAATGGAACTCCGCCCTCCCCCTCTGGCCCTGCCTATGAGCTGACCCTCTTTATTCATGGCTTCTCCATCATTTCATCCAGGTGCCTGCCAAAAGGTTTGCTCCTCTCCCTACCTCCCTCTCCCTCCCACCTTTTCTCTTTCTCTCCTCTCTCTCCCTTCCACACCCAATTCTTCAGCAATCCTTTTGACTCTGTCTTGAAAATATACATGAAAGCCAGCCACTTCTCACCCCTGCCACTGCTATCGCCCCGATCTAAAGCCAACACTTAAGTAATCCCTAACTGGTTTCCCTGCACTTTTACCCCCTAAAAGTTCTCAAAACATAAGCCAGAGCGAGCTTGGTAAGGCACATATCCCTGTGTTCCAAATCCTCCAGTGGCTTCCTGTCATCTCTCAGAGTAAAAGCCAAACACCCTGCCCATGGCTGCAAATTTCCTGCGTGCTGTCCTGTTGCCTTCTCCTCTCCCCTTCGCTTCCTCTGCTCCAGCCACGTGGATCTTACATGCTGATCTTACATGCTGATCTTACAACATATAGGCTCCTGCCCTCATGCCCGGGGCCTTCCCTGGCTGCTCCTTCCACCTGCAGTGCTTTCCCCTCAGATGGTTGTATGGATTGCCCTTCACTCACCTCCTTCAGGTCTGTTCAGGCAACACCTTCTTGGTCAGGCCTTTCCAGGCCATTCTGTGCTTGGCTCATTCTTTCCCCCTTTCCTCCTTTCCCACCCCGCTATGACATTTAACACCGTTAGTTTACTACTTGTTTCATATATTGGTTTAACTGTCTGTCTCCTTCACTAGCATATAAATTCTATGAGGGTTGGATTTTTGTCTCGCTTTTGTTCTCTGCTATATCCGCAGTGCCTAGAACAATGTGGACAGTAGGGGCATAGTAAATGTTTGTGGAGTGAAAGAATAATTCAGAGCAAAAGAATTCAGGCACAGGCATGTGAATTACATGTTATGATATTTGTTGGTGGCCAGAATTAGGGGGCTGTTTGGAGGTGGGTTGGGAGCACTAAGGCAGGCAAAGAGCCAGGGATGGTGTTATGTAAAGTTCCTCTTATGTTCCTAGAAGATAATTATATTAAAAATGGAAGTGTATTGGCAGTCATGCATCTGATGCAAATACAACCTGCTCGTGGCATTAAAAGCAGGTCGCATTTGCTTCTCGCAGTTGACACTGTCTTGAATAATGCCAGCTCTACGCATGCTTAAACTTTCCTTTGCTTAAAGACTTGCCTTCTTTCTTTTATGGGATTTGAAATAGCATCAAGCAGTTCAGATGTGACTTGATTGGCTAAGCGTTTAGAAATTTGCTGTAAGTATTGTTTATGAATTGTTTCTGGCTTGCCTACATGTCATCAGTCAGTTTATACGTGTGATGGCATGTTTCGTAAGTTGTTGCTCCACCCTTGTTCACAAGACTGGATCCCTGCGGTTGTACCCACAGCCACATCCATGACCTTTCTCTCCCCTCTTTTAAAGACAAATTACCCAAGTTGGGAGATCCCCTCTCACCGCTCTGATATCCACACCTGCCTCTTCTTCCTTAACCATCTGCATTTTGGCCTCTGTCTTCACTATTTAACAGAAGTCCTGATTTTGACGGAAACGTAACATCACTTTTTAGTTGTCTGAGAGTCTTTGTTCATTATTCATTTAAGCAGATATTCCTTCTTCCATGTCACACTGCTCTTCTGTGTCAGCACTTGAACACTCTCTTTTTTCGTGCGTGCCCTTCAAACTCAGTTCTCTGGCATTTGTCGTTTTCTCCTTTTCCTTTCTGGGTATGGTCATTCAATATTATGTTCTAAAATACTGTATTTAGACCTGTTCTTCCCAGATTGATGCCTTTATCTCTTACTTTCTACTTCCAAATTTCCAATTGCCTAGAGGGGCTGAGCACCCATGTAATTCGTGGCTGCTTTTGAGAATACAGAAGAACTAAAGGGATACTAAATGCAGACTGTCCTGGTCACACTGGCTCAGAGGGACCCTATCTGTAGGCATCACCACGCAAAGATTTCATATCTCCAAGACCAGTGTGGCTAAAACCGACCTAAAAATCCACATACAAAAGGTCATCCTCTCTGCTGCATCATTGGTACAATCTCAGGCCGTGGGCACATTGACGCCTCTTCCCTTGGGTCCTCCGAGTCAGTGTGGTTGTCACTCACTGTGACCACTCTGGGACATTGTCATCCACCTTCTGGATTACTAAGAGTGGACTTGTGCTAGTTTTTCTCTCTAGGTATTTTCACTTAACAATTTATTCCGAATACAATTGACACATTTATCTTTGTAAACTCCTACTTTCCTCAGCCCACCTAAGGCTTCTCTTTCATTTACTGGACTAAGCCCACGCTCTTCAGGTGTGTCGGGCTCCCTGTCTGCTCCCTCTGAGCGTTCTATGTCATTTTCCACTTCGGCCCTAGTTTACAACCAGAGGGTGTGCCAGGCTTGTTGTCTTTTTCTCCTTCCCCATGTGTGTTTTCCTGCCTCAGTTCCTTCACTTATGATAATTTCCCTTCTCCCAGTTTTCCTTACTCCTCTGTGTCAGGCCAGGTTTTTTACCTCCTCTTGAAAGGTCCTCCCTGACCACTGTGGCTGGAATTTCTGCATATTATGTTTATTACCTATTTTTCCTATTTTGTTTAATACTGGCTTATGTACAGCCTCTTTTGTTTTTAACTAGAAGATACAAGGTTTAAGGAGAGCCTTAATATTTAAAATTTTACCATCTAGAGAACATTCCTATTAAATATTTTGATGGAGTCCCTTCTGAAAAAAATGCAAATGTTTCATTTGCTGGAGCTATCAGATGTGTTTAGTCATCCCTTATTGCACATTTAAGATTTTTCGAGTTTTTCGCAACATGATGTTGCAATGAGAATTCTTTAGCGTATGTCACTGTCCACATCTTTGATTACTGCCTTAAAATCTAAGTATGAATGTACATTCGATTTCCTCTTTAAGCCTCAATATTTTAGAAGTTTTAAGATTTACAGTTTTGGGGGTAGGAGAATGTTAGAGTTTAAATTTCACTATTAACATTAAATTTTTTACGTTGGATAGAGAATATGACATGCTCAGTCTCTGCTGTTTTGAAGAAATAATCTTGTTTCATTAGTGTATTTTTGTTTTTAATTGCAAAAGTTAATATTTTTAATCTTAAAAACATGAAACAAAACGATGTAAATATTTGAAATCCTGGTGTCAATATTTTTCTTTGTTAAAATCTGAGTTGCTAGTTTTTCACAAAAATTATATTTATATAAATTTTTTCTTATAAATAGATTTTACTGTTTATATTTTGGTGTTACATTATCTAGTACACTGAAGTTCAAAAATCATACCTTTCGGCAGATTTTAATTTTATCAACATAAAATTACTCTTTTAATGCCATTAAATGCATTTTGCATTGAATTTTACTTTGTTGAAAATTAATATTCCTCTTTTTATTTCTTTGTATTTCCCTTAACTAAATCTATTTTTGATGTGGGATGTATGTCTGTAATTTAGGTATAGATACTCTAATGTAACTGACATTGTTTTATAATGATTTTTTTCTTATTTACATTTAATTTGATAGCTACCTGCTATCCTTTACAGTTCTATGCTATTTTCCTTGATGTCCAGTTTAGCTAATTACACCATGTGCTGTTCACTTTCATCTTCTTTAGTGTTTTGGGAAGATGATATGCTCTTTTATTTATTAATAATAACTTTAAGGCTGGGTAAGGCATATAATTGAATACTTGTTTATTTTCCTTTTATGTTCCCTTTTCCCTCTATCCTCTAGTATGCTAAAATCATCATAAATTATCATTTATGTATTGTATGTATAATCTTTCAAAAATAATTTTTTATTTCAAGCATAACTTGATATTTGTATTTAATTCTGTGTCTCTACTTACAATTTTTTAGAAATGATTCTTTGTTTAACTGGTTTTGGTACTTTTGCTCCTTGATTTTTTAAAATCTGACCTATTCCCGAACCCTTAAATTTGATTCTGCTTTTAATAAGCTAGACTAGGATTTCAGGTAATTTTTTTTTAACGAAGTTTATTGGAGTGATCTGTTTTCTGAAACCTTGTTCCTCTAAAGGTATATTTTTGCTTCTTTCACGCAAGGAAAGCAATTTATCTGCCTAAAATCTCAGACCAAATGTTTTCCCCTGAATCCTCTGTCAGCCCTGGTCCATTCTATCTGGGCATTTAAAATTCTAGTAGAAAAGTCTGGGGCCTGCTGTCTTTATTCTTTCATCATTAGCCTGCTTTGTCTGCTTTTTCTGCTTGGGGACTTTTAATATTTTAATCATATGGATATTATCAGAATGTTTCTATATAATAGGTGTCATTTAATTACCTTTCCTAGGAAACAGTGAGGTTCTTTTGAGTTGTCTTTTTTGGTTCTTTTTTAACTTTGAAAAAGTTTCTGTCAGTTATTGCTTTGACTATTGCTTCTGATCTGATTTTTCTGATTTCTTCCTTAGAGAAGTCTGATCTCTTTTTTGTACGACATCTTCTATTTTATAATTATACCCTTATTTTCTCCACTTTTTGGAGGAAATCTTTCAAGTCTAATTTCAAAGTGCTGCTTTGATATTTTTGTCACACTGAGTTTTCTCACTTTGGTTTAAGTTCTGCCCTTGTCCTTTTTCCTTTGTTGAAGTCCTTTCTCATCTCACAAAGCTCCATTTTCCTGTCATTCTTTGGGCCTATTGTCACATCTCGTTCTTCCTTCATGGACTTTTGACCCTATTTTATGTCTATTTTGCGTCTCTTAGAATACATTTCAAGTACCGAAACTTTTCTTTTTCTGGATTTAATAATACTCTATCTGTGCACATGGCATTTTTCCCCTTTCCATTTGCTTATTCTGCAATGTGGGATGAGCCATTGGATTCCAATGCGTGTCAGCAGGTCTAGTTTGTGAATCGGTCTGGGCTCTGCTCATTGGCTATCGAGGTGCTGGCTAAAATGCCTTCAGACCCACAGTGGGAGGAAGGTTGGGCTCAACTTCCTGCACAGGTCTTGGTGGGTGATGGGTACTTTTCCAGAGCGACTTTGGTGGACCTAAATGGGACCTTCCACCCCTCTGGAAGAATTCTTTCTAATGGAGTTTCTGGTAAGCCACAAGCTCCCCTGTCTACACACAGCATGGGGATGGGTAGGACAGGGCGGTCATGGTGGGTGGTGTGGGAGGGGAGAGAGGCAAGGAGACGGCAGCCTGACAAAAGGCAGTCCCCATGCAGGGGCAGTTTTCTGTGGTGACAAGTTGGGTCTCCGAGGCAGTGAGCAGGAAGGGGCAGGCAAAGCGTTTTCTTACTTCTTTCTGTCAGTGAGATGAGGCCACATTGTTTCGTGAAGTAAAACACAAGCAAGCCACTGACTTTCCTCTTTTAACTTGGTTATCTCTAGTTAGTAGAAATTCCTATTGGAGCTGGGCAATGCTTTTTATTTTTCAGGATTGTGAGTTTTTCATTCTTTCCATTTTCATAGGCATTTTACATGGTGTGGGAATGGGTAGTTGCTATCAGCCAGACATCAGAAATCCTTTACAACATAGGGCATATAGTTCTCAGGCAGACACAGAAATGTATGTGGTACATACCTCCAGGTTTCATAATTGATAAGGCCTTACATAAGAAGGAGCAATATTTCCAAGGGAATTAAAACATTAATAGTGTGCTTGTGCTTGAGTGGTGGGACTACATGTGATTTAAATATTTGTTCTTAAGTTTTTAAAATATTTTAAATGTGGATGTATTATTTTTATAATGACCAGAAGAAGTATGTTGTAGTCTCATTCATTTCAGATTAACTTAAATAAGATGGACGCTTTTCTATCTTCTCCCTTTGTTTCAGACTGTAATGCAAATGTACATAAGGGTTGTAAAGATGCTGCGCCTCCATGTGCCAAGGTAATCTCTGTCATTTGTGAATGGTACATGTTTGTATCAAGCTTGATTACTTCACATTATCTGTTTAGGTTTTTACTCTTTTATTACTATTTAGATTTGTTTCTAAAGTTATCATTGTAGTAATAAAATAACACATGTTCTTAGTGTATAATCATTCCCTTACCTATATACCCTCAAAACTAGAGAGAAATCACCAGTCTGGACACCTGCGTTAAGGAGGTTTGGGCTGTTTAGTCTTTCTGTCAGAACCTGCTTGGTTTACCAGTGCAAATTCTTAGCACATGTAAATGAAATCTAAAGCAGTAATTCTCAAACATCAGCAAACATTAGAATCACCTGCAGGACCTGTTAAAATACAGATTTCTGGGCCCCACTCCCTGAATATCCCATTTAGTTGGTCTCGGTAGGGCCTGAAAATTTGCATTTCTAACAAGTTCTCATGTGATGTTGCTGGTCCTCGGACCATACTGTGAAGCCCACTGGACTAGAAGGATGTTCCCTGTATTTGGGGGTGGGCCTGTATAGATGGAAGCATCTATCTTTCTATTCCTTTCTTCCCCACTGTCAAGTCATGTCAGAAATACATGTGAGTAACAAGCACCAGGACCCTGCAGAGGGAAACTTGGAGTCCCCAGCCTCCATGTTAACTCCAACACACACCGTGTCAGATCGCAGAGTTGAGGGTAATGTTTAGTGCTCAAAGTCATTGTGTTTGTTAGGCAGGGGGAATTGCCAGGTGTAGGAAGAAACAGGGAGCAGAAAGGCAGGGCTGATCAGAACTCCCCTTTCAGCCTGAGTCTGGACACTTGAGTTGGAGATTTCTGGTTCCCCTAGGCTTTTAATAAAGCTGGGATATTCATGAGACCTGTGTTCATGAGACACAACTTCATTATAACTTGCACATCTCATTAGCATAACGTTTTTCTCTTTGTCGCATTTGCTTTGAATTCTTCTTTTTTGAAATTAAAAACAACAAAAATGCTATAGATAAGAATTCTGTTCTGTGTTCTGTGTGGACATTCACATAGTCCAACAGGGCTCTCTGATCTTATGTGTTTCTAATGGTTTTTTTCTTTTTTTTTTTTAATCAGAAATTCCAAGAGAAATACAACAAGAACAAACCGCAGACCATCCTTGGAAGTAAGTGATGTGGAAAACAGGAACTTTTTCAATTTTATACATGCCACACAGTTTTCAATGTAAATACTCCCTCCTTTTGTTTTCTCATTTGCCCAATTATTCCTTCTTTCATAACATATGCTTGCCATAATTTTTAGTTATACAAAGAATGGCATAAACTTCTATGACAGCCTAATAATACCCTTTGTGCTATATATACTTTATGATCTTCTGTATGAGGGAGGACCATATGGAGGAAGTATTATGATATTGCCTCATTTCTAAGATGTGATCTAGTATAACATGCACTAGTGATTTAATAACCTTTTAGGGGAAAAGAGAAACACTTCATTAAATGTACATAATTTTATGTTTTCTTAGCAGTAGCAGATATTTATCTACACAAATACACACCATATACTTCTTAGGAATCATAAAGTTTAGGAAAAAACTTTAAGTTTGGAATCTATAAGTTCTTATCATTTCATATTGTCCATTACCATAGCAACTTGGTACTTTCATTGGCTATGCTTGAGGCTCTGATCTCATCAGCTTCTTCAGGATGAGGGAGAGATTTTAAAGCATACCCAAGGGTTTTTTTGTTTGTTTGTTTGTTTGTTTGTTTGTTTTGTATATTGTTAAACTTGGTGCTTCTGTTTTTTCTTGAACTATATAAGGCTCAAGTTTAAACAGTGTCTCTTGACTGTAACTGGCAGCCTTTGACAGCTCTTTACATTGCATGCAAGAACCAGTTATACCATCATTTATATTGGAAAAACTTTTAATTTATTGTGAGAGAGTTTGCAATTTCTTCTTCTTCAAAATTTCATTGCTGGCTATGTGGCAGGCATTTTAAGTTTGTTGTCATTTCAATGCTCTAACAAAGTGTAACCAGTGTTTTTAAAATCACTTGAATCAGTGACGATGAGGTATGCAGATTCACGGTGACATGCAATTTATTGTGATATTATAGAAGGCTGGGCTAGTGTAGACAGTAACAACTGTGACATCATTTATTCTCCTGCTGTGACACCAGAAGTCCTTTTGACATCAGTCATAAGGTGCTTCTCAATTTCATGAGGTTAAGTGTGAAAATAAAAAGCATCTTAGAATTGATAAAATACTATCTATTCCTCCTCTTTACTTGGGAATCATAAGAATAAAATTAAATCATATATGTATAAAATACTTTGTAATATGATGGAGTTTCATGCAAGCATTTTCTCCCTTTTGTTTGAGAAGGTGGAATAGCTACAGCTGTAATATTACGGGACTGAAAAATTTATAGTATACATCAAATGTAAAACTGACCAGAAAGATATTGAAGCACCACTTAGTTTTCAGTATGTGAGAGAGAACAGCCCAGCTTGGTTGGAAGGTTTCATTTGCCTGAAATTCATATGCCATAAAGAAACAGACTCCTCAGTATCATTCCAATCCACTGACATGCTGTGTGTGTCTATGCTTGTTTATATACACAATATGCATTCTAGTAATAGTGCTAATAACACCTTGCATCTATTTAAAGTTGGCTCTAAGGAGTACAAGCAGTGGTTTATAAGAAAGCTGTCCCAGTGTTTCCCCATTCCATTTTCTTGTTTGTTTGTGTGATCCCAGCTACCCACAATCTCTTAGTGGATATGCTGGAGCAGGCCTGCAGCCTGGCGGTCAGGAGGGTGTGAAATCAAAGGGACATTTGAAGCAGGTGTTGGGATGTGGCAGGGACACTGATTTCCAGGCTGGGCATGTGATATATTAGAAGCAGCCACTCGACTGTTGAGCTTTCTGGCTTTTAAGTGACTCCCTTTACTTGTCATTACTGCCCTCTATGAAAACACATGAAGCATCCATTCTGACTTCCAGGTTCTTCATTTAGAGACGTCCCACTGCCTGGTCTCTCCTTGCACCCTTCTTCCTCCATGCCTATTGGATTGCCGACTGGGAGGAAGGAAACTGCAGGGCAGGTCCATCCATTGTCCAGAAGCGTTCCAGGCACCACCTTGGACAGGTAAGGCCCCCTGTGGTTTTACATCTTCATGTTTCAGAGCCACTGCTGAAGCTAACTCTTCTCCCTCTCTCCAACTTCAGGAGGTTGGGGACATCCTTGGAGTCTGAGAGTGACGGAAACACCTGGAGATTCAGGTCTCATTCCGATGAGCTGTTACAGTCTATGGGTTCATCCCCCTCCACGGATTCTTTCTTAATGGAAGGTCAGAGTAAGATGCATTTGCATTTACTTGTGTTTCCATGAGCATTCTCCATAAGGAATATTTTCTGAAAGATGTAAGATTAAAACATGTTCTTTTTCTTTTTAAAAGAATTATGTTCCATGGTGTCTCTTTGGTATAGGTTCCTCTGGTGAAAAAAATAAAAAGAAAATTTAGCCTTAAAGTAGACTCCATAGAGTGACCAAGGAAATATGTATTTTTTAAATGGACATGTGTCATAAATGTAATGAAGATAAGGACATACATTGTATGTTTGTTGTTTTTAAAAGTTTAACAACTGTTAATGAATAGAAATAAAATTAGACATTAAAATATATATCCTTCAGTTAGTTAAGACTGACTTGTTTGGTACTCTAGGATATTTATCCCCATCTGTTGCCTCCTACTTGTTGGGAAAAAAAAGCATTTTTTTTTTTCAAAAGAACATATTTTGTAGGATAGGACTTAATCTGAAGGCTTACTTACTATATCCAAGTTGTAGCAATAAGTGAAAGAAAACCAAATGGAAGGAGAGTAGTGACAAAAGGAAGGAGTGGACTTTGTTGCAGGAATGTTTCTTTTATTTTAAACTTAAGCCTTTAAGTTAATTGTGATGTCATCTTTTTTTTTTGCATGTTTATTTTAATTTTTTAAAAAATGCTTAAACATTAATTTTTATTTTTAATTATAGTTGGCATTCAATATTATATTAGCTTCAGGTGTACAGTACAGTGGTTAAAAATATTTATAATTTACAAACTGATCCCCTCTATTAGTCTACTACCCACCTGGCACTGTACATAGTTATTATAATATTATTGACTATATTCTCTACGCTGTATTTTACATCCTCACGACTATTTTGTGACTGCCCACTGGTACTTTTTAAACCTTTTGCCATTTACACCGTATCCCCAAAGACCCTCCCATCTGGCAATCATCAGTTTGTTCTCTGTGTGACTGTTTCTGTTTTGTTTATTTTTTTGATTCCACATGTATGTGAAATCATATGGTATTTTTCTTTCTCTGACTTGTTTCACTTAGCATAATACCCTGTAGGTCCATCCATGTTGGTACAAATGGTGAGATTTCATTCTTTTTTTTTCTGTCCAAGTAATATTCCATTGTGTGTGAGATATATATATATACATACATCCATCCATACATATACATATACGTATACATACACGTACACATACACATACACATACACATTCATATATACGTACGTACATACATACATACATGCATACATACATATATATATATCTATATATCTATATATCTCCACCTCTTCTTTATCCATTCGACTGTCACTGGGCACATAGGTTGCGTCCAGATCTTGGCTATTGTAAACAGCATTGCAATAATATAGTTTTTTGAATTAGTGTTTTGGATTTTTTCAGATAAATACCCAGAAATGGAATTGGTAGGTCATGAAGTAGTTCTATTTTTAATTTTTTAGGAATCTCCAAACTGTTTTCCACAGTGGCTGTACCAATTTGCAATCCCACCAACAATGCACAAGGGTTCCCTTTTCTCCCCCTCTTCACCAACACTTGTTGTTTATTGATTTATTGATAAAATCCATTCTGACAGCTGTGAAGTGATAACTCATTGTGGCTTTAATTTGCATTTCTCTGATAATCAGTGACACTGAGCATCTTTTCATATGTCTATTAGCCATCTGTATATCCTCTGTGGAGAAATTCTATTCAGGCCCTTTGCTTGTTTTTTAAATTGAATTGTTTCTTTATAATTTTGGATATTAACACCTTTTCCTGTCATCTTTCTTGCTTGTGCTAGAATCTCTCTCAGGGGTGCCATTTGGATAGATAGAGTTTAGTTTTCCTAAAGAGAGAGGAAGGGAGAGAGGGAGGGAGAAAGAGAGGAAGATACCTGAGGGGGGGAGGGTGGGCAGAGAGGGTGATGTCAAATTCTGTCAGAAAAATCTGTACTCTCATATGATTCGAGTCTTTATACCCTGCTTCACGTTTATAATAACAGCAAGCTAAGCACAGAGCAAACCAAGTGGACAAGTACAAAATTTAGATTTGAGCAAACAGTGCAAAATAACCTGGAGCAAAAGAAATTAGTGTTCATGATTCTGTAAGCACCTTGTGGACTCTGAAAATTTCTAAAAGTAAAACCAAAATAGAGAAAGCCAAAACAAACAAAAGAATCTTCAAATGTCCCTTTTTGTTGGCATATATCTAATCACTACGTTAACATCTAATTCTTCTTTGCTTTCATGAGAGGTGTCTTGATTTGTACCATTTCACCAGTTTAGTTTTCATATATTTCAATTCCATATCAACAGTGTTTAGTTGTTTCTGTGTCCATAGCATTTTTATTTAGTAGGCATAAATATGGGTACTTGTGAAGGTCTGTCTGTGTTACGCCTGTTGTTCAACTTTCAACTTTTCTTTTTCTAAAAACACATTAGATGTCGTGGATTCTTCTCTGTGGAGTGACCTCAGCAATGATGCCCAGGAGTTTGAAGCAGAATCTTGGAGTCTTGTGGTGGACCCCTCATTTTGTAGTAGGCAGGAGAAGGATGTCATCAAAAGACAGGATGTCATTTTTGGTAAGCTTTTTAGATATGATCCTTATCTAAAAAGCATTGTGGTATAGAGGAAAGAGCCTGGAATTTGAAACCATTCCAACCTGGGTTCAAATCCAACTTCTGTTATTTTCTAGTTACTTGATCTCAGTCAAATTGTTAACTCATCTAGACTTCAATTTCTCCATCTGTAAAATGGGAAATAATGATACTCAGGTTTAAAATGTTATGAAGCATTATATGTACCTGGTACAAAGCAAATTTTATTTCTCATACCCTTTTCAAGTTTACTTATGCATGGCCTTTACCTCTGCTATTATAAGAATCACAGTAAAATTTGATGTAAATTTTAAATCACAGTAAAATTTTAATCACAATATAATTTAATCACATATTTAGATGCAGCATCAACAGGATTGCTGCATATATGACCCTACAGTCTGTTCACACACACCAAGGAGGTGCCGTTCATACAGAATGCACTGGGACTGGCAACACTTGGGTTAGGGCAATGTGTGACTACGTGCTGAGGTCCTAACTGTGGAGTTCATCTCTGGTGACATTTTATTATTTCACACCATTTGGGGTCGAGGCAGTCTGAATTAGGGGACATTATAGACTACATACTAGTTAGGAAAAAATGGAATTCAGAAAATGTTCAAGTACAAAGTAGATTCTAAAAAGTGATTCCGAAAAGATACCTTATTTGAAAGATGAGACTAGCTCTTAGTTTTTACTGATCATGTGTATGTGCAGACCTTAGCTATATTTCAGGTTTGGGTTCAGACCACCATCATAAAGTGAGTATCGTAATAAAGAGAGTTGTAATCATTTTGCTGGTGGAGGGTCTTGACTTCAATTTGCAAAAAACACAACATCTGTGAAGGAAAATAAAACAAAGCACAATAAAATTAAAATTAGGTATGCCTATATTCAAATGTGAACCAAAAAGGTTCATTGGCAATGAGGACCCCTTGTCACCTGGGTCAGGTGTTGGTTATGCTGGTCAGGTGAGACGATGTGTGAGCATGCTTTGAAATCTGTCCAGAGCTGTATTGGTGGGACTTACTTTGGAAAGGAAGATGCTGTCCCCTTTAGTATTTCTCAGGCAATTTATATTGTACTGTAACTTTTCTTAATTTATTTCTCAATTTCATATATTAAAAATAATCTAACCCCATTTGGGATGAATTATCATGGAGTGTAGTTCACAGCATGGCCTTTCATGTCAGAAAGGCCTGGGTTCTAGAGAAAATCCTTCACCTCCTTCATTGTTTCTCTTTTAAAGATGAGGGAAACCATTCCTCTTTTTTTGGTCATAATGGATAAATGGATTAAAAGAGTGAATGAAATGATATGGGTATGTGTTTAGTACAGAGTAGGCAATAAAACATGGTAAGCAACAATTAGAGTAAGTGGATTCCCAATAAAAGAGATTTTTGTTTATGATAAAATAATAAAGCTACATGTAGATTTGTTTACTCCTATGGCTAGTGCTTTAGATTCTTTCTCAAAACATGGGAGTTTGGAAATACTAATCTAGAACTTCCTGTGCTCTCACAAATTGTGAATTATTATTATCTCTCATGATGCATTTTTAACATTGAGATTTAATTCACATCCCATAAAATTCATCCCTTTACAGTGAATCTAATGATTTTTAGTATATTCACACAGTTGTGCAACCATCAACTACTAATTCCAGAGCCTTTTCATCACTCCAGGAAGAAAACCCTGCACCCATGAGCAGTCAATCATTCCCCATTTCCTCCTCCCACTTAGCCCCTGGCAACTACTAATCTACTTTCTGTCTTTGTGAATTTACCCATTCTGGACATTTTACATAAGTGGAATTGTATAATTTGTGATATTTTGTCACCGGTTTCTTTTAGTTAACATGTTTTCAATATTTATTCATGTTATAATCTATCCATCCATCCATCCATCCATCCATCCATCCATCCATCCATCCATCCATCCATCTATCTATCTATCTATCTATCTATCTATCTATCTATCTATCTATCTATCTATATCTATCAATCTATCTAATCAGTCTCCATTCCTTTTTATGGCTGAATAATAAATACTGCATTCTGTTCATCTAATCACCAATAAATGGATATTTTGGGTTGTTTCCACTTTTCAGGTCATATGGTGACTTTATGTTTAACCTTTTGAGGAAATGCCAGGCTATTTTCTAAAGCAACTGTCCTGTTTTACATTCCTATCAGCGATGTATGAGGATTCTGATTTTTTTCACAACCTTACCAACACTTCTTTATTGTCCATCTTTTTTATTATAGTTATCCTAGTATGTAAGAAGTGGCGTCTCACTTTGGTTTTGATTTGCATTTCCCTGATGGCTAGTGATTTTGAGCACCTTTTCATATGCTTATTGGCCATTTGTACATCTCTTAGGAAAAAACATCTGTTCAAATCTTTTGCTTATTCATGAAGTGGTTTTTTTTATTTTTGAGTTATAGGAGTTCTTTATATATTCTGGGCACAAGTCTCTTATCAGATGTCTGATTTTAAAATATTTTTTCCCTTTCTATGGTTTGTCTTTTCACTTTCTTGATGATGTCCCTTGATCATTATGCATTATTTTCCCCTGAAGAAAGTAGAATTTTGGAAACAGAGCCAGGAATAAATTAATTCAATTTATTTCACTAAATTAAATTAGTGCTCCTATTCAATAAAGAAAAAGGATAAAAAAAGAAAAAGAAAAGTGGGAAAATTATATTTTATACAGTATTCTGGAGAGAATAGCAACTGGTTCCTAGCTGAAGTTACCTAAAGGTGCAGGCTTTATGTTATGAGAGTTTCAGATACGACAAATTCTTATATATTGGACTTGACTTATATGTATCCTCTTTTCTGGAAAAATAAAATACAGATTAATAATTTGAGCTGACCTGAAATGTTTAATTGATGTTGACTTTTATAGTGGAAGAATGTTACTTCAAGCATTTTCTCTTTTTAACTTGTGTAATCTGTAATGTTTAGCTACTAACTTAAGGCAGTCAGGATATTGGTTTTTAAAGCTTATTTTTGCTCACATGTTTCAGAGCTAATGCAAACAGAAATGCATCACATCCAGACCTTGTTCATCATGTCTGAGATCTTCAGGAAAGGAATGAAAGAGGAGCTACAGCTTGACCACAGCACTGTGGATAAAATCTTCCCTTGTTTAGACGAGTTACTTGAAATTCATAGGCATTTCTTCTATAGCATGAAGGAGCGAAGACAGGAATCCTGTGCTGATAATGACAGGAATTTCATCATCAACCGAATTGGAGATATTCTAGTACAACAGGTAAGAAAGGTTTAAAAGCCCTAACCTCGAAAACCTAAAGATTTGCAGATTCTCTGCAGTGTTAAAAGTCTGTGGAGAACAGAAACTGATTTTATGCCAATTGACATGTGTTTTTTTTTTTTTTTTTTTGATGTTGGTTTCTATGACTGATGGTGAGAGCTTTTCACAGCCAGTAACTGGATCCCCTGTGTGTCACAGGACTTGGCTGGATTGTCCCTGGCCCTACTACTACCTCCACCAAGAGTCACAGCCGTAAATAAATCCCTTTATGAAAATTCTACTTAGACTTTATTGTGATGGCTCCCCAATAATGTGGCTCCCTCAGTGAGTCCATGATAGTCTTACCAACATCTTCAAGACAAACACTGGCTTGTTTTAGGAGGAGTGAGTCAGATCCATTATCATTAAATTCCTAATGTCCATTCCTAGAAGACAAAAAATTTTTCTACTGGTCAAGCTCTTTGAAATATCCATTTCACATCTCTGCTGCTCTCCATCAGTAAATTAGCTGGCATCCTGATTATGCATCTCTCTCTTTTATCTTGGCTAATGATTACCTGCTTATTGATCCATTTGTGGCATGCTGACAAAAATTAAATTCCCAACGGTGGGTAGAGTCCCTGGACGTGATCAGTTAGCCAGTGTAAATGCCAACCAGTGAAAGGATCCTTACTGAGGACCCCCAAATGTTTCTACATAACCCTTCAATCTATAAAAGTATTAAACTATAAATTGACATGGCAAAGTTGCACAAATACCAAAAAAGGAATACAATATATTAAATGTTTTTCATTTGGCTGTTTGATAATTGAATTAGTTCAATATAATATAATGACATTAGGTTGATGTCTTTCTTTCCTTAACCTGTTGACTACTTCCTTTTACTTTAATTGTAAAAGTGTTTGGAGAAGAAAAGTGATTTTGTTCAGAAATTCCATGATGTTTATCTTTTTTTTTTAGTGTAAATAGTTTATTTGTTCATATGTCATAAAAGTATAGAAAAGTAATATGAACTGCTCTCATAAAAACATTTCTAATATTAGTAAGAAGCAGGCCCATTAATAGACAAACAGAACATGCTAACATTGTTGTCTACTTGTAGATTAATAAATAAACAATTATTTTAACATTTGCTCATCAGCATTGAGCTTTGGAAACCACGATGTTTATTCTACATTTGTAATGAATGTATTGAAATATGTGAAAATTGCATTTTCTTTTTAATGTTTAGAATAGACTAAATTTGTAATCCATCATTGAAATGTTATTCTCAGTTTTCAGAAGAAAATGCAAATAAAATGAAGAAAATATATGGAGAATTCTGTAGCCATCATAAAGAAGCTGTTAGCCTCTTTAAAGAACTCCAGCAGAATAAAAAGTTTCAGAATTTTATTAAGGCAAGTATTTTAAAACCCTTACAAAGTGGTAAACCAGCATGGGGAAGGTTGACACTCATTTCTCATGTGATCTAAGCAAGTTTCACAGGCCGTGCCGCTTTTCAGGGGAAGGAGAAGGGAGTGATAAGTTTGTGGCAAAGATGGAAAGTCTTTTTTTTTCTGTTAGTAAAATATTTCTACCAAATTATTTTCTTTTGTATCTTATATTTGTAATATCCTATGAAGCTGTTTCATGCCCTGACAAGTTATGTATGAGAACCACAGTAAAAATATAAAGACAGAGTTCACCCCACACCCACTGGATTAGTTTGAAGCAAATCTATAACATATATCATTTCATCTGTAATAGGTATCACTAAGCTATTCAACATCTCTTTCAAAAAATACAGTGACTATCACATTTAGGTAAATTAACAATGTTTTAAAATATTTTTATGGATGGCCAGTGTTCAGATTTCCCTGATTATCTCATAAAATTGAATTGCTTCAATCAAGATCTGTCCAAGGTTCACAATTTAAGTCTTTTTAATTTTAATGTTCTTCTTCACCTTTTTTGGCATCTAATTTATTTGTTAAAGAAATTTGTTCTTTACAGTTTCACAGATTCTAAATTTTTATCTACCATTTAAAAAATGTTACCAGATTCTTATTTTTCCTTCCCATATACATGTATATTGAGAACTTGAAAACTTAAAGAATACTTTGAGACTTTTAGAAAAAATTGCCCTGATTAGAGGGAACTTTAAGTGATATGATAAATAATAACAAATGTAGAGAAAGACCTGTTGGAAAAACATAGTTAACTGCAAACTTATACTCAAAATCTAACTTTGATTTCTGAGTATTTTTCAAAACTTTTATTTTTTGTGAATCTATCATTATAAGTATTGGAATGTGCTCACTTTTGGAATTAGCTATAAAATACATCAGAATAATTTAAAACTACTTGACATCTTGGAGAGTTGGGTTTTTTAAATTCATGACAATGTATGTAATTTAATGACAATGCATCAAGTTTTAATTAATGATAATGCATATTATGGTGTGTTTGATAGAATTATGGTATTGCAGATTCTTTGTGTTATTAAATTCACACTTAAAAAGAAAATACAGATAGAATTTGTATATATAAAAATGTATATCTATATTTTTTAAGCTCCGAAATAGTAATCTTTTGGCTCGACGCCGAGGAATTCCAGAATGTATTCTGCTGGTCACTCAGCGCATCACAAAATACCCAGTCTTGGTAGAAAGGATATTGCAGTACACAAAGGGTGAGTGATGACTTCTGGGACAAACATTTGCTTCTCTCATTAGTTTGAAACATACCTAAGGTGTTGTAAAGAGCTATAAATGCTTGTGGCCTCTGATTCATAAAGATTTTTATTACGGAAAAACTGTTAAAGCCTAAGGATCTTTAATAATGTGGCTTGGCCAATAGTCTAAATTCCTCCATGCAGCCCAAACGAGACTTCTTCATACTTTGACCCTGCCTTTCCCTTCTACAGTTTCTCTATAACCAGACCTTCTTAACACCTCTTCATCCTTGTCTTCCTATTACCGTCCCAGCAGTCTGGTGAAACGTACGTGATTGATCCTAGCACCAAATGTCAACTTTTGCAAGCAATGAATTACTAGATTGAGAATGATTTATGAAGGAGCTATCTTTGATTCTGCAAATTCATTAAGTCCTAGGGAGTAATAACATCTGGGCATCCTTTAAGGAGCTATTAATGCACGTGTAAACTCCTGGAGGGATCTAGATGGCCTTTGTCTGTCTGGTTCATAACTGGATCTTCAATGCCTAGTGCAGTGGCTAGTACAGAATAGACGATCAATAAACAAACGCACATCAGTGCAATGAATGAATAAGTAAAAATGCCAGTTTCTCAAGCTAATGTATTGATCTTGAGTTTATTATTGGGGGGTGTGATAGTTATATTAACAAAGATTTGGTTTTTGAATTGTGTAACCTTGCGTAGCCATCACATGTACTCACTTCTGCCACACAGTTTAATTAAATGAGCCTTAGTTTTCTCCTCTACCAAGTGAGAATAATGATCCTTATGGAATTGTTGTGAAGATTAAGTGAGATTGTCTCAAAAAGGGCCTGTTATAGAGCATGGTATGTATAAGATGCTCCTGTTTTTATATGATCTTTATTATGATCAATGAGATCTTAAATGACAACTCTAAAAAAGTAAACTTCTAACAGCCTATTTTGGGGGGGAACGGTCTTGGTGAGTAGAAATACTTGATGTAGACATTCTATTTTTCAGTCATTTAGAATTAACTTCAGGCAGGAATGGTAACATCTTTCCCTTGTATCCCATTTTTATTGCTCCCTACAATTTAACATAAAAGAAACTATAAATACAGTATATGGAGAAAAACTTCCTAAGTTTTGTTCTCAGCCAAAGAATGAAAATAAAGTTAAGACTTTCTGTTGGTATTATGTTCATGTTATTTTATGTTTAATACAATGTCTAAAATGCTGAAATTTGTCAGATTGTATTAGGTCAGGTAGTGCGACTACTCCAAGAATCATGCCACGCCAACTTCCTGGTAAAATGAAGAGCAATGATTGACTCCTGTGTCTCAGAAATGACAAGTATGACATATGGCTCCTCAGGCACATCTGTCATAGTGGCTAAGGACACTACCTCCTTAGGTCAGACTTTATCAATGGTCAGTTTTCTCTGGTTATTGAGAACATTGGTTCCCATGACTCTATTATGGCAGTGCTTCTCAAACTCTGTTAGGAATTACCTTTCACCTGGGGATCTTGTTTACATGAAGATTCCGATTCAGCAGGTCTGAGGTGGAACCCAAGGTAAGCATTCTGACAAGAGTCCCAAGTGAGGCTGATGATGCTATACTTTGAGTGATTGTAAGACAGATTTGTCCCTGAAGGTCAAAAGACTTTGAGCCTTTGCATGGTCTTTTCCAAGTCATCTTGAAGCTCAATTTTGATTTTCTGTACTGTACTATTTATAAAATACGCTCTTTAGAAAGAAAAACCTTGGGGGGTGGGGTGCTGTTTAAATATCAGGTGGAATTGACGATCATCTACTCTTGTGGCATGAGCACAGCTAACTAGGCACAGTGCTTTGGTCCAATTTTTTAGTTCAAAAAATGTTTAATATATATTATTAATATACTCATCTTCATGTGAATGCAGTTATTAATTATAATTTTGAGTATTCTTTTTATAGAGGAACAAATTCAGGAAGGCAAGAGTCTGGGGCCCATTCAAGGCACCCTGCAGCTTCATTTTATGAAAGGACTCCAATGTGGGCCTGCAGCTCAATTAAGTTCTGAGAAACTCGGTTTGGGGATTACTTGATTACCTCTGTCTGGGAAGGTGGAAGGAAGGCCTAGGCTAGGATTTATGACCCATTCCCTGTTCTAGAGGAAGTGTCAAACCTGTCCCTAGAAATCAGATATCCTGTTTGCACAGTGTTTCAGCTGAAGCACATTTGATAAATCTTTTGTAAATCTTTTGTGATTAAATATTTTCATGGTTCTTTTTGGGAGAGGGATGGAATGTGACACAGTATTTGGATTTTAATCCAACATTTTTGTTATGAGATTTTTGCTATTTGGATTACACATTTAACTATTCGAAACTATAGGGGGGAAATTATCTTCCTTAGCACTCTGGCTCATTGTATAGTGTTACTTTCTTTCTTTGTCCCATGCAGAAAGAACTGAAGAACATAAAGACTTATGCAAAGCTCTTTGCTTAATTAAAGACATGATTGCAGCCGTGGATTTAAAAGTCAACGAATATGAGAAAAAACAAAAATGGCTTGAGATCCTAAGTAAGATCGAAAACAAAACATGTACGAAGCTCAAAAACGGCCATGTGTTCAGGAAGCAGGCACTGATAAGCAAAGAAAGGACTCTGTTACATGATGGCCTTGTTTTTTGGAAAACCGCTACTGGCCGTTTCAAAGGTACTGTGTCTCTAACAGATTAATTTCCTTTTCTTTCATACATGTTATTTAACAGAGTAATGATTGTCGAAAGAAAAGTGGCTCAGAGATGCAGGCACATACACAAACCCTGGGTCAGTGGAAGGATTCCCGTAGGATCAGGTTGTGAACTTCCATAGGCAAACATGGCCAATGCTACTCTCCCAAGCAAAAGCCATCATATATATTTTATGAATTTATGAAGTTTGTGATGTTTACATCAAAGTAACTGAGAATTCTGCTAATGACTGGCACAGAAGTATTAATCTGGCAGCTGTGGTGTGTTGAAAGTGAAGCAGCAGTACCCCTGTACACCTAGAGTCAGCCTAGGACTGGCAGCCCACTGAGGGGACAACTGAACTCTGACGTCATCTTGGTTTCTGAGCAATATACTGCATAAGTAGATACCTTTGCATTAGCATAAGTGCTTCCTCAGTGCTACCGTTTGCTAATGGGCATTAATTTGACCCTGTTAATCTGGTTAGAGTCTAAAACAGTTTTTTTCAGATTCTTAAGAGCTGATTCTGTAGCTCACACCTTGCCTGATCAAAGCTTTCTCAACTCTGGCCCCACCCTTGAGTCACCTCTGGAGCTTAAAAAATTTACTAATGTTCATGACTTCTCCCAGAAATTCTTAGTTTATTATTCTGGAGATGAAGCTCAAATATAGGGGTGCTTAAAAGCTCTCAGGTGAGTGAGTCTACTGCAAAGCCAGTGTTAAGAACCACTGGTCTGCTCTCCTTGTTTTCAATACATCTTAACCTCCTGAGGTAAGCAATGAGAGGTTGTTATTTCCATTGGTCATTTATCAAGTTTTGGTGGTGGTTGCAACAAATGACTGCAATGGGATTTGTTGATCAGCAACTTGCAGTGTTGCAACTAAACATTAACCATAATTAGAATATTAACCAAACTAAAATATTAACCACAATCTTTAGATCCTATGGCTCCAAGTCATTTGCTCTGTATCCCTTTACAGGAATAAATAATTTGATAACTGTGTCAGAGTGTTTAGTGACATAGGGAAGATAGGTTCTCGTGAACAATTCATAAAGGAAGTATAGGATCTCAAACTTTCCTCAGATCTAGATGGAAGAAAGTAGCAGATTTGTATATATAATTCATGGCAGAATCTGCCCTCTAATGTTTTTAATTAAGCACCTTTTTCCCTATAAAGGTAAAGGCTCACACCATTCTATTAGAACTTTCTTTTTTATTGGATATTTTTCTTCCATTTTGAAAGCTACATTAAATTTTGCTGGAGGTTTAGCAATACTTATAGTTACACACAGGAACAGGCACATTTAAACACAGCTTGTTATCTATAAAATATATCTTTGACTATCATAATACAGGTGTTTTTAAAATAAGTTTTATAATTAGACTAAATCTTAATCTTTTATTTTTGATAAATTTACTTAAATTTCAAACACGAAATCAGAATATTTAATAATGACATTTGAACTGTGGTTTGCTTCATTAATACTAGTAATGTTTTTCCTTTGAAGATATTCTAGCTCTTCTTCTAAATGATGTGCTGCTCTTTTTACAAGAAAAAGATCAGAAATACATCTTTGCAGCTGTTGTAAGTATATGGCCATGTGATACAAATTTTAACTGGTTTAATCCCATATCTCCTTGAAATATGCCTGAAATTCCTAGTGACATTAAATAGTCTTTGGCAAGAATATTCCCCTACCATATTCCCATTATAATTAGCAATCATGTTGTTTATAACAAGCATCTATTTGGTTTTAACTAGCATAAGTGTTGAGTTGTCACACCCACCAGTAGTCATCTGGTTCAGTAGGTTAACCAATAATGAAAATGTTGATGTGCTTTGGTACTGGTGAGTGAATAGGCCTTGTCTTAATCCCCACTTCCTCCCAGGTGACCCTCTGCCATCTGGCTAGCTTTGTCTTTTCTCCAGACACCACCCCCTTTACTTCTCAGATGTTAATGCTGGTCACTCTGGCACCTTGTTACCCTTTTCCACTGGATGGTGCCTGCTGTACCTATTGCCAACCCACTCATAATTGTCATGAAGTTCCTTCTATCTAACAGAAAACATCATCTTGGTATCTGAGATTTAAAGAAGATTATTTTCTCTATTATAATAGTTGTCCATTACTAAGGCTATTTATAGAACACTTATCTTTATAATGTTTTATGTTAATCTTATTGGCAGCCCAGCTAGATTAGCAGTAAAACCATTTATCACAAAGTATTTGTCACATTTCTTACACAACATCTTGTGGTCCAAAAAGACTCTCTTAAAGAAGGGAGATCAAGTGATAATTGATGACAAGGGGTCATCAATTAACTCCTTGTCAGCATCATGGAGCATCAGGTCCTGTCAGAGGAAAGCATCTAATATATGGTACCAATGTGGACAGTATAATAGTGGCCCTCTAAAATGCTAGTGTTTATCATTCGTTGACTGATAGGATATTCAGGTACCATTAGCAGATATTATCAATGCCAACTAGTTTTGGCAAATTCAAAGAGCTTAATGAACATTCTGTTATGTTGCTCAAAGAAAACAAAGAAGGATGCCTGCCCAGTGATGGGTGCTAGGGAGGAAGAGGTTAGTGCAGTGCCTTACCTACCCATCTGTGCTTGTCAGGTTGGCTGAATAGGCTTCGTAACCCTGTTCAGCACATGGTCTCTTATCATCATAATGATGACAAGTTGTATAAAGGTCAGAGACTCTTTCACAAAGCTACACTAGAGGATAACAAGAGGCCTTAAACAGGCCCCCATGTCCCTTCTTCTTTTGAACTGCAAATTTTGTGACAACCTACTGATTTGTCCAGCAGCCCCTCTCTGTTGTTACCTGGGATTCTCTGAAAGAAACAGAGTAAATAAGTGAGAAAGTGGGACATTTTGTTTGACTTGGGGGTTTGGTGAGGACCATGCTAGAAAAGGATACAAATTTACTCCACACCTGAATAGAAACAAAGGTTTCTTCAAAACCAAAGACCTGAAGGAGAAGAAAAAATCCTGCTTCTTAGATGGCATTATAGGCCAGATGACCTGCTGATGGATCAAAAATTAGACACAGCATAAAGTCAGCTATTTTATTTTTGTAGGACAACAGAGCATATGGTTTCAGATCAAGCAGTGATGATTTACTTGAAATATGTATCTGTCCCTATTATCTGACCTTTTGAAGGGTTACCTGTGCCACCCATAGACCACATTTACCATTCAGTAAGGAAAGCAATCCACCAAATGCCAAAGTGAAGGAAGTCACAACTTAGCTCCTCTCGGTAGAGTGTGTTTGGCAATGGACAGCAGTAACTGCTTCCTGAAGATGTTAGCCTGGCATGTAGCTGCCTTCACAAAGGCCAGCTAAGCCCTTGCCAATGTCAGAAAGCAAAAGAGAGCATTATCCTAAAAGGTTCAAGTGCACTCTTCAATTGTATGCTTTTTTGTTTCTTCATATATTAAGTTGTCATAGCCCATGTGTCCTAAATATTTTATAATTAACATTTTAAGGGAGTTGATATGTTGGCTAGGGGTATACAAGCATCTAGATTTCCTAGTTCTCACCTTAGAATTTTAGAAAGTTAACTTCACACTAATACCTACAGGTGAGATTCTCTCTCTTGCGCTATTAGAAAAACTTCTTAAGTAAATGCTTGCTGCATGTTTTGGAGGACATGATGAATTTGGAAATGGCCAGAAGATAAGGAGCTGAAAGTAGCAAGAGATTGGAGTAGCTTCTCTGCAAGATAATTTTGTTTGTTTTCAAAAAGGACTCAGCTGGAAATGACAGTAGGATCCAAATCTACGAAATGAATAGGAAAAAGTAGATGTATTTACTAAATCCTGGAATACTGAGTCTAGGAGGATTTCTTGAATTTCAAAGAAGGTAATTTCAAAATGAATGGTCCATAAAAAAGACAAAGTGAACTTGTAGATGTGCAAGTGCAAGTTCAAAATAGGAAGTGACCTTTAGGTCTTGTTACCACAGTGGAATCATGAATAGAATCAGCCACACTGGAATCACAAATAGATATGTCATAACAATGGGCTAAAGGTAGCAGCTCTTTTTCTGCTTTCTCTATGTCAGAGGTTTCAACTCCACTGCCTATAGAGATTAGGCAGGAATGTAAATGAGTGAACTGGAGTGGGCTTGATATCAAGAAGCCTATAGAAAGTGGTTGGGACTAACGTAAACTGGCAAGTACATGCCCCGTCTCAAAGAAGACAGGATTCCTCAGGTATAGCATGTTTTTGAATGAGTATATAGGCCCAGAGTTGCTAATCTTCCGCTTTTCCCAAGAACCCAGAAGTCTAGAAATTTTTAAGTGGAATCCCCCAGTTTTTAATTATTGACAACTAGTCAAAAAAGTCTGTTTTTTAAATGCTGAAGTCTGGGCTAAGGCTTTGCACCATCAGTTTTTGACATTGGTCTCCAAAGTAGACATGTTACCTCCATTCCTAGAGCTTTAATTTAAATTCTTGATCATCTCTGATGTTCGTGTGTGATTAGTATGAATAATGATGGGCATGTCCCCAATGCCATCATCCTGGTCTGATGGTAATTTAACTGATGCTACTTTCTACCTATTTATTTTTCATCTAAAAAATATCTGACCTCACCATCTCCCCTCTTGCTGTGACACTAACCAACTGGATCAAATAATTTCACTCTTGCTTATGCCTTGAACAATTCAAATCTACTCTGCCTCTTTATGTACAGAGGCTTTTCACACTGTGAGGTGAAGAAGTTAAAACTGCCTTGAAAGAAGGAAAGAAAATGAGGTCTTAGTAGATCTGTAATTGACTAAGGGATGTCAACAGTACGCAGGAGCTCTCCCTAACTAGAGAGAGCAGGATGGGGATGAAGAGATACTCAGGGTGGACTCTTGCATACAGCTTCAGATGTGGTAGAGTCGTATGATCTGGGAGAGCAAAGCCAGCACTGAGGAGTCAGCAGTAAGGGGTGGAGTGGTGTGCTCTGGATAAAAGCGTCACTCTGTCCATGAGGGAGAAGCCAAACCACATACTGCAACCGACTCTATAAGCAGTGGTGGAAGCCACTAACCAAAGGAGATTCTTTGTATTTACCCCCAAAACTGTTCATGCTGCAGGCATATTTTTGACTGTTCTTTCAACTACAGCTGCCTATGTGGTTATTATTAGTGTCTTATTCATCTTTGAATTGGACATTGAAGCATCACTGTAAATGTTGGTAGAAGTGGTGATTTAATCATGGTTTGGATGCCAGATTTTAGACATTTTTCCTATTCCCCTCTGATGGAATTAAGCTAAATCTAGTTCTACAGACATTTATTGAGTGCCTGCTCTATCCAAAGCACCATGCTAGGTGTATGAAGATGAATTAAAGATGAATTAGACCTGTTTCTGCCCACCAAGGGCTCACCTGGTTGGTGGGAAGAAGAGAAATAAGCAGGTAGAACTATTGAACTTACGTTGATGTTCCCCTGCGATATCAGAAGACATCTGGGTAATCTAAAGTCTTACCTCCTTATTTTTGCCTTTTATGTTTATAGTCCACCCTTTGGTGCTGTACCCATAATGTTATTAAAACAATGTCACTGTTACCTGCCAAATCCAATGGACTCTTTAGGTCTTCCATTTCAATCTCTTTGTGATAGTCGATGTGCTATTTCTTATCCATACCCTTCTAGAAAAACCACTCATTCCACCCCTGACTATGGCATTTTGTTTTTTTTTTTAAATTAATGCTCTGATTATTCTCTTCTTTAAAGTTATCCTTTTAAATCACCAATTCTTAAGGACAAACTTTCTCCTGTTTTATTTTTTTCCCATCCTCTTTTCACCATACCCTTTCCGTTGGAGATCTTACCAATTCCATAGCTCTTTGGAAAAGGTTGACATGCTATTAGATTTGCTCGATACTGTTGCTTGCCTTAGCTAATGTGTTTTGTGAGACCCTTACTTAAGACGGGATGATGTTTCATCTGCACGCCCTCCTATTTTACATAGGATCAGAAGCCATCCGTTATTTCCCTTCAGAAGCTTATTGCTAGAGAAGTTGCAAACGAGGAGAGAGGAATGTTTCTGATCAGTGCGTCGTCTGCTGGTCCTGAGATGTATGAAATTCATACCAGTTCCAAGGAGGAACGAAATAACTGGATGAGACGAATCCAACAGGCCGTCGAGAGGTAATATTTCCTTCTGGCCATAATCCAGGAAATGGACTTGTTCCGTTGGGGAAAATATTCTAACTCTGTCTCCTTGCATGAAAACTTTGCTTCAGTCAGAGTGGCCTGCTCCCCTGCGCCTGCCTGTGATAGCCCCTCATCTGCAGCTTTCTTCTCTGCGCCTCTCTGCATGCCCCATCTCCCCTCTGCCCTGCGTGAATCCTGTTAATCATTGGTGCAGCTCGTGGCTCATCTTCGTGAAGACCTCTTCAGTTCTGGTGGTGTCTTTCTTGCCCGAAATTTTTTAACACTTGCTCTCTAAAGCATCTGTTTCATGCTTGTCAGACACTGCCTTGTACCTGTTATCTTTTTATGTATGTATGTATGTATGTATGTATGTATGTATGTATGTTTCCTTATTAGATTGGAAGCTCCTTGAGAGCAGGGACCGTGTCTTTTGTTTCTCTCTTTGCTGATCTCTGAAGGATCATTCAATAAATGTTTTTAGATTAATGTTCAAAGTCAACTTACTCCTCTTATTATGCAAGGACAATAGGTAGGAGTGAATGATGTTATATAATTTCCAATGCACCCTACCCGACCTGGCACTCCACTTCCACCTTCTATAATTACTCTACTTTAGTCCATTAAGAATAGAACTTCCCAAATGTACTAGAAGGCAAAATTATTATTTTAGTTGTATTTAATATTATTGTATGTATGTGTACATGGGTGTGTTTTTGAGTGTGTGTGTGTGTTTGTTGGTTGAAATAGTCGTCATTCTATACTGCTGACTTTGAGAGCTATGTTATAGTATACAGGGTCCTTTATATGCTCAAGAAAAGCAAATCTCTTGGCCAGGGGGCATGACAAATTTTCTTTAGGCTGAATTTTTCTTTGAATAATTCTATTGACAAGTTCCTTTGTCTTTCCAATGAACCTAAATATACTCAGACTAGTTTCAGTTGTCTCTCTTGGCTGTTGTCTTTTAAAGTTGCCCAGAAGAAGAAGGAGGAAGGACAAGTGAATCTGATGAAGAGAGGCGGAAAGCAGAAGCAAGAGTGGCCAAAATTCAGCAATGTCAAGGTGCGTGGCACAAAAAACTCTGGCTCCCTCATCGTGGTGGTGTTCGTGGATGTGGAGAAAGCCCAGACGTCGTAAACGAGAAGTTAGGACTAAATGGTTGATCTCATTCTGTGTACCCAAGGCCTACCTTAACCACACTAAAAAAAAAAAAAAAAATAGTACTAGCACTGGTGGTGCTCAAATAAGATGTCCCCCTCCTTCCTCTTTAGAGATTAAAAATATATATTTTTTTAAATTCTGCACATAATGTATATGAAATAGTAACTATGGGCAGTGTGGCACAGACGGGCATTGGAATCGCTGTCCAGTGGTTTAATTTTGGGTCCCAGCACTTTCAGGTCATTGTTGTGTGGCTGTAAACAAGGAACACAGTAGTAAGTAGCTCCTGTCCTTAGTTTCTAAGTCCACAAAGCAAGAAAATTAGGTTGGCTCAGTGATGCTAAAATCAGCATCACTTGAGGGAGCTCTTTAAAAATTCTGGTGCCTGGACCCCAGACTCACCAATTCACTCAGAACCTGTGGGAGATAGGGAGTAGACATCAGTATTTTAAACTCTCCCCAGGTGATTCTGAGGCAGAAAAAACACCCCTGGATTAGATGCCGGTTAAGGTCCCATTAAGCTGTGACATGTTGAAATCAGAGAAAAATGATGCGTGAACAGGTGGTCAAAGAAACTAGATATTTAGAAATAAAAATGTAAACCAGTGTGTTTGGTTTTGACCAAGGCCAACTGAAGCCTGAGCTGTTTCAGGCCTCTGCATTGTTTTCCCCTGTGAGTATCGCTCATTATGGACAAGTCACCTCAATTTCATTCCTGAGCTTAATATTTAGAAAACATCCAGAACATAGGACACCTTTGTGGTTTTTCTGCAATTAGGGGAATGGAAAAGGAAACAGACACATATTGAGTACCTTACTTATAGAAAAGATAATGAAAGCTCAGAAAATTAAGTTTTTTGCTGGAAGCTACAACCACTAAATGAAATAGTTAAGATTTGAACTTGGATCTGTCCCACCCAATAACTTGAATTTTACCTGCTTGCTAATCAGCAACATCTTTGTCTTGTTAACTTGAATGTTCATGTTAATCATTATAATCATATAACAACCTTTTGTGCTAAATACTGTTTCACAGAAATACTCAGTAATCAAGACCAACAAATTTGTACATATTTGGAGGAGAAGCTGCATATCTATGCTGAACTTGGAGAGCTAAGTGGATTTGAGGATGCTCATCTCGAGCCCCATCTCCTCATTAAACCGGACCCGGGGGAGCCTCCCCAGGCAGCCTCCTTGCTGGCAGCAGCACTGAGAGAAGGCAAGTTGCTTCCAAAGGATTTGGTGTGACAAGTTTAGAAAATGTTTTTTGAGGACCTACGATGAGCCTTGCATGGCAGTCTTGGTGCTGAAGATACAGCAGAATAAGACAAGGTCCTGACTCTCCTGGAATTTATATTACAGAAGCAGCAAATATGAGGAAATAAATATATCAGCTTATGTCAAGGGCTATGAAGAAAAATAAGAAGGATATGGGGAATAAAGACTGATGGAGTTGGGGAGGTCCTGTTTTAGATAGGATAGCCAGTGAAGTCCCTTTGATATAGTGATACATAAACAAATACAAAGGAATTGAGAAAGCCAAATAGATATCTATTTGGAAAAGATAGTTCCACACATAGAGAAAGCAGAGCAAAGGCCCCGAGACAGGTGAGTGCCAAATGTTTTAGGGGAACAGCAAGGAGGACAGTGCAGGTAGAGTGAAGTGAGAGGTACAAAGTATTCAGAGATGAATCAGAGTTAACTAGGATGCAAATTATCCAGACAGAAGGAGGTAAGGACTTTGAATTTCATTCTAAGTAGGACTGGAAGCATTGTCAAGTTTGAGTAGAGGAGTGGTTTCATTTGCAGTTTAAAAGAAACACTCCGCTATGTAGAGAGTGAAAAAGTCTAGGGTATACCTGGGAGTTGGTGGCTGAGGTAGGGTAGAGAGGACAAGATCACCAAAGGTGAGAGAGTCAAGGAGACGAGAGGCCAGGGTATTGGAAGTGTTATGCTCATAGAACTGGAATTACTGAGAATTTTGACAGGAGTGGCATTGTGGGGAAGAGGTGAATTGCAATAGGAGCTTAAATTGTTTAAGGAGTCTGTAGAAGAATGGCTGGCAATAAGGAGGGGCAGTGAGTGGTATAATCTGATGGCAGGAACTTTAAGAGAAGAGAGGATTTAAAGGGAGAAATGGGATTAATAGTCCGGAAGTGACAGTAGGGACAAAGGGTTTGGGAAATAAAATCGCCACCACCTGAGAGAGAAGCAGGGGATGCTATTGTTCAGAATGAGGGGTAAATTGCAGACCACACACTAAATGCGTGCTACTATCTGTTTTGTAAATATGGTTTTATTGGAACACAGCCGCACCTGCTTGTTTGCATATCAGCGATGGCTGCTTGCTTGCTACAGTGGCGAAGGTGAATAGTGCAACAAAGATGTTATGGCCCACAAAGCCTAAAATACTTACTGTCTGGTCCTTTGGAGAAAAAAAGTTTGCCAAGCTCTGGCTTAGCATCTCAGAATGTTAGCTGGAAGTAAATTAAGAATTCATGGAATCTATCAAATTTATCATAAATTGAGGAAACCGAGGTCTTCAGAAGGGCATAGAGGTTGGCTGAGGTGGGGTCTGCTGATGGATTTACTCATTCACTCATCGGATATTTATTGAGCATCTATTCTGTGCACTGTGGTTGGTGCTACAAAAACAGTAATGCTTTCATAAAACCTTCCAGTGGAAGAAGACAGACAATGCACAAGGAAGCAAGAACATTTCAGAAATTTACTAGAAGATAAGATAATGGGATTGGAATGAGGTGAAGGCTTTTCAGAGGTCAGGGAAGACCTCTCTGAGGAGATATTGTAAGATGAGACTTGAAAGACAGAAGAAGCCAATTGTCCAGAGGTCTGAGGGAGGACCATTACTGTGCAGAGAGACAATGAGTGCAGAGTCCTGCATCTGGAATGAGCTTGGCATGCTCGAGGAAAGAAGGGCCAGGCTGGCAAGATCTAGGGAGACTGCCATGAGGCAGGCAGCAACCAGAGCTTTGTAGGCCATGGTTAAAAAAAAAAAAAATTATTCCAAAACTGATGGCAAGTTACTGAAAGCATTAATCATGGGTATGGCATCATCTTACTTTTGTCTTGAGAAGAACACTGACTGCTGAATGGGGAACAGATTGAAAGAAGACTAGTGTTTGCCTGGAGACAGGAAGCACTACAGAAGCTGAGATGAGGGATGTTAGGTCCTTGGTCTAGACCAGATTACTGACAGGAGAAGTCGAAAGCAGTGGGCAGATACAGGACATATGTTAGAAATAAAGCCAAAAGGACTTTCAAATGGGTTGAGAAGAAGCAACGACCCTCTCCTTATCTTTGATGATCTCTTTATTGGAAAAGTCACCTACTCTTAATTTTACCCAGTGGCTTTCACGTCCTCCCCACCAAAACTGTCACTAATGCCTGGTTATAAGTTGACCTGCTTGAATTCCTCTGGCCCACCATGGGATGGAGGTGCTGGGGAGCAACGAGCAGACCCAGCTGCTTAAGAGAACCTAGAGCAGCCGAGGTTCTGCCTCAGGCTGGAAAATCCACCTCAGTCATTGACCATCATCATCCAGGCTGAGAGACTCAGTGGGAATTGTTATCAAGGCAAGGGAATTACCACTGAAAAAAAGGACAACTCAGTTGTGCACCTTGAATTGCCCCCCTCCCATGTCTTTGCTCTTCCGCTCTGCTTTTCTTCCCTCCTTTATCTTCTTCTGTCTCTGCCTCTTGGATTACATTCATTCTTCAAGGTCCTGCTCAGTGTTCATCTTCTTTAAGAACTCCCACCAGCTATTGTAACCCTCCCTCTCTGAGCTACTAGAACATTTTATAACACCTGGATGAGAGAATTTAGTACCGAACGCATAGTGTAGGTAGTTGTCCGTGTCTCTCTCTTCCTCTAGTTTGTAAACTCTTCTTACTAGTTATTGGTTGCCCATTAGTGCCTCTAACATAGTCGCTGCTCAGTTTGCTGAATTAAATCATCAGCGTGTTTTAGAACTATTTGTAGCGTCCTCAAAATGATACTTACTGTTTTCCATGGTAGTTGAACATCTTTTATTGTAAATAAAAAACTTCACTTTCTTGGTGTGATGTTTCCCAATCTTACTAAATCCTGAGAATAGCCTATGATGCTTGTTTAAAGTGCAAATCTTGTGCTTTTTCTCCTGGAGAATCTGATCCAGCAGGTCTAGGGTGAGGAGTGTGAATCTCTATTCTTTTAAGGTGTGTTTTGGGAAAGACTCTTTTAAGAATAGCTTATATTTCGGAGTTGCAAGTCTTACAATCCTAATGCCTGATATATTTAATCAATTGAATGTTTAGCATACTAATTCACTGAAAGTTGCACTTGAGATATTTTTATATGGCACTTTTTTTTTTTAACTGAATTCTCCACCAGAATGATGCTTAAAGTATTGGTCTAGATTGCAAGTTGGCAAGCTTTCTCTGTAATGGGCCTGGGAGTAAATATTTCAGGCTTTGCAGGCCATATACAGTTTTCATGACACATTCTTCTTTTTTATGTGTGTGTGTATTATAGCAACCCTAAAAATATAAAATCATTTTTAGCTCCTGGGCCGTATCAAAACAGACACAGGCCAAATTTAGTTTGCTAACTCCTGGTCTAGATTAAAATATTATATATTTTAATTTTTAATTTACTTTTGTTTTCTTACTTCTTAGCTGAGAGTCTACAAGTTGCAGTGAAGGCCTCCCAGATGGGTGATGCCTGTCAGTCATCTGAGGAAGGGTATGGAGAATCTGCCTTGACAGACATGCTCAGTCCTCATGATGCACCGGGACCACCTACTGCTTGTAAGTGAAAACGCAGGCCTTTGTCATGAGCCTGAACGCAACCCCTGGAGCATAGAGTGTTTGTATAAAATAAAGGCAGTGACTCTGTTTCTATTTGAAGGGGCCTTAATGTGTTTTTTAAAATAGAAAAATGCTGAGAATAAATATCTCCTTCACGTGTAATAATGACAACGTTGTTCCAAGGATAAAGATTTAAAGGAATAGTTGGTGGGTGATACTGCTCTGTTACCTAGGCAAGCTTTGTACCTTCCCCAAAACCTACCCTGCCTCATTTTTGGTATAACTTATTGAATATAGTTTTGAAAGAACTTTTAAACTTTTTTTTTTTGAAATAGGGTCCCTGCAGTTTATCAGAGAACAAGTCTTTTAACTTAATCTATGCATTGATGGAGAAAAAGCATAATTCAGAAACGTAGAACTACAGACACACGCACATGCACACGCACGCGTGCGCGCACACACACGCACACACCCAGCACACGCACATGCGTGCACACATGAGGTTTGGTGGTATGGTTAGAAGCAGAAGTGCCAAAAGATTTTTGACCAATGTCATTATATATTTTAGTTCAGGTCAGAAATCATTTATTAAAAATGCTGTTTCAGTATTTTTTAAATACAGAAAAATAGAATGTAGAGAATTGATTTAGGTAATTTCTCTGAATCTAATTATATTATTATATGTATAGTTGAAGAAGGCTAAATACTTAATTCCCTAAAGGTTTCTGAGATAAGAGCATAAAGAAGATATTTTTTTTTAAACAATCTATTTTTTATTATGTTCAGGTGGTAGAAATCTTACTCCCACCAGGTCTCATATGCACAAGATAAAATGTCTTTAGTAGCTAGAGACTGGAGGATTAAATTGTCTTGGAATGTCTTTAAAAACATCCTTTGGTAAATTAAGATATATGGAAACCATACAGTTTTTTAAGTTCTATACTTTTTTTTTTTTAATTTAACTAGCACCAGTAATTGTTTTCCCCTCTCAAGTTCTGCTTTATCTAATCCTGGGTTTCTATTTTCAGAATGTGCACATATGTTTTTCATTTCAACACAGCCCAGATTCATCAGGGGAGTTGTACTGCCCTGGGTGATTTCCTTTTTAAAGATGAACCTCATTATGCCATTGAGGAAGTTCTATCTAAAAATACATGTCGGGGTCTGCTGCTCTCAGCCTCGCCCCGGGGACAGCTGGGAGGGTCTCCATTCTGCTCCTGCAGCTGCTCAGAGTACATGACTTTCCTGCCCTGCAGACCAGGCGGTGAAGGTTCTCTGTCGGGACCCACTTCTCCCATGAGCTCCCAGAGATGCTCAGGACATCTGCCAGAACCATTGAGAGGCTCTTTATAGTGGATTCATATAGAGGAGGGGCAGGTGCATGCCAGTGGGGTCTGCTACCCAAAGACTTATTCACTTCTGGGCTGGACCAGAACATGGTGCTACAAGAATTTGATTTCATTTATAAAGTTGGTGAGGGCAAAATACTATTCCTAAATGAGGGTCTGTTCCTGAATGGGTCAGTTCCGGGTTTGACTTTGAGGACTGGGGCCTTCTGAGTCAGTCTCACGTCAGCCTGAGTTTATATACCAAGTAAGGCCCTCTGTGTTTAGACTTCAGTGTTCCTAACTAGGTGGATGAGTATAATCTACTCCCTAAAAAATTCTGGAGACCCTCTCATTTACTCTGAAACTGAATACAGGAACAGAGAGACCTGATCTATATTCCATTCTTCTGCTTTCATTTACTCACCCATTTGATGGCTCTTTTCCCACCTGATGGTTCTCATTTTTTTTTTAAGGAAGAAAGAGAGAATGGCTAATTGTTTTTGTAGTGTTTTTGTCATCTCTCTGAGTTCAGAATGGTACCCAATGGTGAAACCAATTTTTTAGAGACAGAAAAGTTTCTATAAAATTTCCCTTCACTATAAGTGAATAAGTATTGACTGGCGTGGGCACAATGAACTTAGTTTAGTTAATGTAATTTGAAGCAGTTTCTGCTTAAATAAAAATTTATTTGTAATAGAAGAGTGCCTTGGTGTCCTAGAGGACTCTCATTTAAACAAAAAGAAAAATGTATTTCCTTCATCAGAAATAAAGTTTCAAGATGGTACTGGGAGAAAAATTATAAATAATGTCACAAAGTGAAAATTTCATTAGAGTCTTGATTGGACATAGTTCCAATGAAATTCTGTGAGTGAAAGGGCTTTGGAAGATCTCGTTTTAATCAGTGTAAGGTGAGCATGGTGTATGTTTTAACTGAGTTCACATGGATGAATAAATAAAATCCTGCTAACAGAAATTTAATGGATAGAGTGAAATCTGTATGTATATAAAAAATATTATTAGACTAGAAATATTTCTACATTTTTATAGGTTAAATATGCAGTATTTATTGTATTTGTGAATTTAGAGCATAAGCAAGAATTGTGAGGGAAAAAAACACTCGAAAATTGTTTTTAAAAATCAGTTAATTGGAGATAGGGACTGGTTCTCAGTGCATGTGACTGTGAGGCCATAGAGTATTAGCCACCTTCACCCTGCTCAGAAAGATGTTCCACTGCTGTTACGGGAGGACCCCTTTGCGCTAAGCCTTTCCTCTAAGCTGGGTCTGTGGTCTTCTGCTCCCCTTCTGGCCACCAGGGACTCTTCACAGATCTGTCCCCTTGCAGCTGTGCCTGCCAGCCCTGGCTTTCACTCTGCAGTACCTGTTCTCAATTTCACCCTCCCCAGGCAGCTTTTTCCTATTAAGTGAAAGTACCACCACCTTCCCATGGACACCTCTCCGCTAGGAAAGAAGAAAAATAAAAAAGATGGGTGATAATCGGTGCCGTTTGTCAGTTTGATATCTATTAGCATGTAAGCTCCTTGAGAGCAGGGACTCTTGTGTTGCTCCGTGCTGTTTTAGCACCTCTTTTAAGAGTATCCAATACATGTGATTTTGTGACGTTTGTTCCTTGGAAATGTGTCAGCTGTGTACAAAAGAGCCCAGTCCTCTGGCTGATGTTTGATGATGTCCTTTTTGTTTCTGTCTCAATGGTGTGCTTCCAGCACTAGTCACAGAAGGGACAGGAGGAAGAGGCTGTTGGGATGTGGATCCCGGGACCGAGGGTGTGGGAACCGACTTGGCAGTCTCTGATGCAGGGGAGAAGGTATTGTGAACTGATTTGTTAGTAAATAGCCCGAGTTACTCTGTGTAATAAAATTACCTCAGGTCCTGGTCTGTCCATGGCTGAGAGTGCTATGAAAATGTTTTCCTGAATTGTTCTCTGTTTCAATACTTATATTTAAACTTTCTAACTTGTTTCCTCTTTAAATGTTCTTGCTCCTCCTATATCATGTAGGTGTAAACAAAGAACCAATTGAAAAGTTATTAAAAAGATTCAAAACTCGAATGTTTATTTGTGTGTCTGCGCTCTCTTCTGGTCTCGCTTTCCCTCTCCGCACTGAAGCCTCTAGCTTTTCACCCACGACGTTCAGCAACTCTCGGCCAAGGCGTGGTGCTGAGTATCCAGGCCTTTGTGCCACCAGGTGGCACTGAAGTGGCAGAAATGATTTGACTTTGGACTATTGCTTGCTTCTTTTCACCTTACTTTCTTTTCTATAAACATAGGTTATAACACTCTGTTTTAAATATAGAATGCATGAAACTTTCTATTAACTTCTAATGAAACTGAGACGTCAGAAATAGTGTGGTAATAAGAACATGATTCTGGGAGCTGGCTAGTGGGCCTCCCCAGGATCCACTGGGCTCGAGAATTTACCTTTATCTAAAATAAAATTAGGTCCATTGCCAGATACCAACAAATGTTAATGTGGTGAAATGACATGTGTCAGCTCTCTATGTGTGTAACATTTTATGTATTATATATCTCTGTATAAACATACAAATAATTGAGAATTCAAATCTAAAGATTGTTTTTCAATCTGTAGAAAAAGATGCCTGTGATTCAAGTGTTTAAAACTTCATAGGCCAAAAAGAAAATCGGAATTATATGCAGTATTTACTCCACTTATTCTGACTGTAAGCTTTCTAAGTTTTTTTTCTTAGAATGTTCCTGGTTTCCTTCTTTTAATGCAGACTTCTCTTAAGCTTGCAGCTTCCAACTGCTTTTGTGTTAGAGGAAAGAAGGGCAGGGAGGTTGATTAGTAATCATTTTCTCTTGAATGGAAAGCTGTGGTAGTTTCTACCCCTAAAGTCTTTCTTTCCACGATTAAGTCACAGGTAAGTGAGATTAGATGTCTAGATTCCTCTTGGGATGAACCTGCCTGGAAACAATTGCCATTAATAAGGCATTTGGAGAAACCAAATGAATTAACATATAGGGCAGGATCACTTGAAATAAAACTTTAAAACAGTATAGAAGATTTTAAATTAGATTTTTTACTAAGGTAAGAGGGTTTTTTTAAGCATTTCTGAAAGAATTTTGTTTTTAAATAAAATGTGTAACCCAAATGGCAAACTACCCCATATAAATCACTAACTGCAGCTATGTACATTCACCACGAGGTGGCAGAACAACTCCACTAAAAAATGACATTAAAGATTGTGTCAAACCTGGTGGGTCTTTGAAAAAAGTAATCATATGTATCATAACTCAACTCATTTCATGTTTCTAATTCTTATAGAATATAAACGATGGAAATTGTACTATTTTTTTTCTTACAAAAACCATGGAGTATGGAGCAAGGACAGATCTAGAAATGCAGAGAGAATTCTAAAACGCACTACAGAATGGGGGCTCTCAGCCCCCATTATCTCGTGGGCACAAATCTAGTGATTATAAACTTCATCTCCTTTTCCATCCTTTGTCCTTCTCTTCTCAGAGGTGCTGTTTAGTAATGAAATCTTTAATGGGCATTAGAGGGGTAGAGATCTGGCTTGCTCATCAAGGCATCCTCAGCCTGAACTAATTTAAGAAGTCCAAGGCTACCTGAGCGCTAACAGCTGACTGTTTCTTGTGGTTTCATTTTAAAGCTGCTCAAAGAAAAGCAATGGGAGACTGTGGGCTCTTGGAAGGCAGGGAATCTGATGATGTTCCATAGCATAAGGTGTGGAGTACATAGCAGGTGCCCGATATTTTCTTACAGAATGGAGCTAGTGTCCATTTTACACCAGGCATTGTTCTAACGTTTGCAGATATAGCATTGAATACACAGATGAAATTCTGCTACTCATTGGCTTATATCCTAGTGAGGGAAGACAGACAGTACATGGATAGACAACTGTTCAGTTCAACTCTAGAAAGTGGAAACCCTCACTATCCACATGTGCCCTTAATGTGTCGGTAGAGGGATGAAGAATGAGGCAGACACCCCATGTTTCAGGAGCAGATGGTCCCTGGTTGTCTCATTCTTGGCCTCTGCCCCATAGTGCTTCTAAGATAATCACAAAGGGTCCAGTGACTTCTGAGAGATGGGATCTGGAGCAGGTCAGCTAAGGACTCCCCTTTGGGTCACCTCTAGGTTAGGTTTCTTCATCCTACCACTGGCTATTTGGGCTTCATGAATCTCAAACATTGAGAAAGGGAGTAAGAGACCAACATGATGTTCTCTAGCTTTCAAATCTGGCCTCCAAGATGCCAGGGCCAGGCTGGCCTGGGAGACAGCTTCAACCTGGGCACAGTGTGGTTCGCACAATATAATATTGTCACTGAGAGCATCCTTACCATCATCCCTCGTTGTCTTCAGGGATGGTTGGGTGAAAAGTTGCCAAGCATCTCAAATCCTGAGTTTTCATAGAGGGGGCTTCAGTAAAAGGTTGTTTAATTCTATAGGCGTTGATTTCTGGAAGGAAGCAGTCGCTATAGAAGAATTTAGAGGGACTGGAGTGATTTGCCCAAGGTCATACATTTGGGAATAGTACAGTGTAGCTTTTCAAAAGTAGAGTGATTATTCATTTTATGTTTTTATGTATTTTAGGTGGAATATAGAAGTTTTCAAGGTTCTTCACAGTCAGAGGTGAGCTATGCATATTTTAGACATAACCACCCTTTATTTGTGGATAACGAATGCTTTTTCAAGAATTTGACACTTAGGATCTTATTTTTCAGATTGTACAAGCGATACAGAATTTAACCCGTCTCTTGTATAGCCTTCAGGTAACTGTGCTCCTCTCATTTTTGACCTTGTGAGTGGTTTTCTTAATGCAATTCACTTTATTTGATGATTCCCATACTTTAAAAATTAGAACATTTGCAAGGTAGTGAATGATCTTAAAAGAATGCCAACCCCCCAACCGTAACAACTAGATGGGTTGAACTTCACCTGGTTTTGTAATCACAAGGCAACGCCACTACTATATTTTACTGTTCTCTGAAACCATAAAACAGTTCATATCTTTAAAAAATACTGATGAATATGATCTGGCTTGAAGTTTACAATGAAACTTTTAGGTGAGTGTAGCATGACTTCACATTTTCTGCTGAAAACTTAAATTCACGCCTAACCTTTTTTCACTTCCACATGTTGGCCTTAGGCCTTTAGAGCAGTTAAATAATTCATATGCTCCTTCATTCCTTTGTTTGTTCATTCACCCAGCATTTATTGAGTGTTCTGTCTGTGCAGGGCACTATACACAGGGCTCAGCCCCTGAAGGCAAAAGGACCACAAAGCCCACTATCAAAACGCTTACTGTCTGTCATGGAAAGACAAGCATAAACATCATGCTTGCATTAAGGCTTATAGGTTTGGATGATCACTTAGGCTGTGTATAAGAAAGGCTAAATACATCTAATTGCTTAATTTTGTGGATTAAAATATGTTTTAACAGATATCAAAGCAATGGTGGTATTGTAGACTAATTTGTAGAAAAATTTGAGGATATGAATAAGTAAAATGACTTGTGATTCTATAGAGAGAATTCTTTTCATAATGGTATATATCTCTCCTGTTTTTTAGAATCATTTTATATATAGTCTTGCAACACGTACCTTTTATGTCATCAGAGATTATTCTATAGCATAATTTTTAACAGCCGTATAATATTCCAGTCTATAGAATGTATTTACCCAATTCCTCATAGTTTATACTTTTATATTAATAACACTCGAGTGATATCCTTGTACGCTAATCTCTTTGAAAATATTTAAGTATTTCCTTAGGAGCAGTTACCAGAATTACGTTTTTAGGTTTTTAATAGACATTGCCTCTCTCTACTCTTCAATTTCAAAATTGTTCAAGGTATCTGATTATCTTAATTTGAATTTTTTTGGATTACTGTTGAGATGAAACATTTTTCCTACTGGTTTATTAGCCAGTCATACTTCTTATTTCATACCAGTTGAATATTAAAAAGAAAATAAAATTAAGTCTGACTAAGTTTCGCCAGAAAAAAATGTGAAGTTATGCTACATTTGACATTTTCTTTATACTTCAATTGCATAAAACTTCCTTCTCTTATGTTCTATTAATCATCTCCCTATTCTTGCTCTCCATCACTATCTTAATTATTAAGTTTGGGATTGCACTTGAATATGTGGCAGTACTAGTCAACTCAATATTTTTCTATGCTTCTTGGCATGTTCTTCTATAAGTGCTTTGGAATTACTGACAGATTTCTTACCTTCTTACCAAAACAACTAAATTAAAAGCTTATTATATTTATGAACTAAATTAGAGAGAATTGGTACTTTTGCAATAGTTAGTCCTCTTGTCTGAGAATATGTTGTTAGTCATCTCTTATTTTATGTCCTTCTGGAAAGCTTTGTGGTTATCTTCATTTAGATACTAGTTGTTGTTTTTCTAAGTTTATTCCCAGATATTTGTCTCTTTGTTTCTATTATGAACAGATTTTTTAAAATTAGTTTCCCTAATGGTAGTTGCAAATAATAAAAGTATTGATTTTATATGTTTATTTTGTAAATGGGCAACTTGTTGAATTTTGTCTTTTCTTTCAATAGTTTTTGTTGATTTTTGAAGTATTCTAAGGAGAAAGTAAAAATTTGAAAAACCTGGTATAATGGCTATTCAATAATTATATCAATTTCATTTTCTTCGTTTACTGCTTTGGCTAGAATTTTGAAAAATGTATCAAATAATAGTGGTGATAGTAAGCATTCTTGTCTTGCTCACAATTTAGTGGGAATGTCTTTAGTGTCTTACATGAAATATGCTGGTCTGGGGTAAATGTTCTTAGAGATCAAATTTATCATGTAAAACAAATATTCTTTCCTTTGAGTTTGAAGTAAAGGATATAATTAGAGTATGGTTCATTAACTTTTTTAGAGACAAAAACACTGATTATCTCTGATGAAAATACAAAATCATATCTCTTCTTTCCAACATTGAAAGCAGCCCTATCTGGATTCAGAGTTCAGAAAAGCCTGGTGACTTAAATGACCTAATTTTTGTAACTCATTAGGCTGAAGCAGCATGGGAAATATCAAATTCTATAGTGATTCTTAACGAAAGTTTTGGTCTAAGTATATGGGCTCTGAGAGATTTCTGTTTATGGCACAGTTATCTCTTCTGAAGCTGAATCTCTTATGCATGATGGAAGTTTTAACATAAGCATTTTTGAATCAGATGAAAATGAAATTTGGTCTCTATTTAGGAGAGCCGTTAGAGATAGGGTGTAGGCAAAGCAGAAAGGAAAGGACACAGAGTTATTCCAGCAAAGTTAAGAGAGAGTAAATTGGGAATTTTCCTAAACTTGAAAAGCAACTGCTGTTCTCTACCCTAAATATCAATGTAAACTTTAAGTGTGAAGATGACTATTTTCCAGTCTTCAAATCCCACCTCGATGCTACAGAAGAGAATGGTCTTATACCCAGTGTTAAGTAGATGTGACGAACTCTACATGGTAGCACTTGAACTAATTGTAATGCTTATGTGAGAGTTATCATTGCCTGTGGTAGTTTTGACGTATAAAATAATGATTGTTTGTTTTACTGTACTGATGACCTTAGGATTTCTTAGAATTAAGTGGTGCAGTATAGTCTACAATTTGCTCTAGCCAAGTCCTCAGCATCCTGAATAGCTTATTATTTCATATACATCAAAGTAATTAGTACGTATTCTCTATGTTCATTGTTCTCTTTGTGATAATTTCTAAAAGACATTAATCAAATATTCATATGAGCTTGCAATTTTAAAAATTATTTTCTATTTTGAAAACATAAATTTTATTTCAAAAAGCCCAGTGAATATATTTTTGAGTCTTATTCCAAGACAAGTACCAACTTAAAATATACCTTAATTCTTTCTTTAACCTTCAAAAGTATAAGAAACTGCTGATCTAACAAAGAAGTAATGGTCAAATCCTCATTTTCCCAGCATCTGTTACACAGACAGTTTTAAAAATTCTGAGGAAAGAAAAATGTGAATTTTTCCCTAGGAGAGTAATAATTTCTCATAATGAGTCAAAACATACACACATACCCAGTATGTGGCTATTTTCAGTTTGTCCCTTCTGTGCTTCTTTGCACTTTAAATGGGAACTTTTAAAATTAAAAGCTTCCAAGGGCATTCACAGAGATTTTTTTTGTTTGGTTTGTGGAATCCATCCAAATCTTGGCAATTATTTCCTGTGATGCTGCCAAACTTTTCATAGGCAGATACCGTAACTCAAATGTTTTTTTAATCTGGTTGGTTATGTCCTCTGGGCTTTAGAATATCTATGTTCCCTTAATCATTCCAGCCTCCTGTTAGCAATCTATTAAACAAATGAATTTCAGCTTAGTGTTTTATGCATGACCTTCCTGCTATAATACAAAGAAATAATAGAAATATGACTAGCTTTACCACTTACATATCCCAAATACGTCATGAACGGCTATTGTTGAACATTATACTGTAAAAAGATTATTTACCAAAACTGTGCAAGTGGTTGACTTTTATTTTTATGTCTTCACGTATGTAATGTAGCTTAAATAATTTCTGGTTTGAGACTCACACAAAGGATGCTACCAGGTTTATATAGATTCTTAATTCTCATGAATTCTGAAAGAGAATGAGGCATTGGACAGGAATACAGTCTTGTGAATTTATGCACTGAGTTCTTATTCAGAAGCGTTGCTTTGATGTTATCTAAAACTCAGCAACACACCCCATTTCCAAAAGAGAGGGATGAGTATTGCTTCTGTGCTTTATTTCCTTTGTACATAAATTCGAGACCATACCCAAAGAAATGTAGTAGACAAGCCTGTGTGAGGTGTTAACGTTGGTCTTTGGAGGTAGCTTAGAAAAGGACAATATTTGGAGATAATAATAACTGAATTATGCTCCTTGTGTTGAGGGGTGGTTCCAACCCAGCGGGCAAACAATGTGGAAGGCTTTACTCTCGTCCCCTCTGCTCCAACAGGCCGCCTTGACCATTCAGGACAGCCACATTGAGATCCACAAGCTGGTTCTCCAGCAGGAGAGCCTGTCTCCAGGCCCCTGTTTCCGAGGCAGCCCCTTGCAGGACCAGGAGAAGTACCGCAACCTGGAGAAGCAGCGCGAGGAGCTGGTGCACATTCACAAGCTCCAGCAGCAGTTGCAGCAGGACCAAAGGCGCTGGCACCGCACGTGTGACCAGCAGCACAGGGAGCAGGAGGCCAAGGAGAGCTGGCTGCAGGCGCGCGAGCGGGAGTGCCGGGCGCAGGAGGAGCTGCTGCAGAGGCACCGCGGGGAGCTGGGCCGGCAGCTCCAGGAGTACCAGCAGGACCTGCAGCGGCTGCGGGAGGGCCAGCGCCTGGTGGAGAGGCAGCGGGAGAGGGTGCGGGCCCAGCAGAGCCTTCCGTGCGGCTGGAGACACAGCCGGCAGAGCAGCCTTCCGGCGGCCTTCTCCCCGGGCAGCGCGGAGGTAGGCTCCCCTGCGCTAGGCCGAGCGGGGGGCGAGGCAGCTGGCCCCTCCTGGACAGCTGTGGTCATTCGTGGTCGTCCCTGCCTCTGCTTCTCGTGTCAGAGCTCGCAAGGGTTACTCACTGTGTGGGGGGCAGGAGCTGGGAACGGTCAGAGACAATGCTTTTGCATCTTGATCTGAAATACAGAAACTGGAAAGGCCTAGGCCTCATTGGGATCATGGGCTCGTTGTCGTCTAAGACGCCCTCATCCAAGGGAAGAAACGCTAAATTGAGTTGTCCCGGCAAGATCAGGTTTGTCCTGGAGGAACACTCACCGTCCGCAGGAGGTCTTTCCTGTAGGCGAGGGACCCTCTTCATATGATCCAGTCTTCAGAGTTCAGTGTAGATATAACCCTTAGTGCATCAGTTAGCTACTTATGTGCATTATAGGGACTGAATTTAGCAAGTATAATACTATTCTGTTGTACTCAGCTTATTTTTATGAATTTGACTTAGTGAGTTCAGAATCCCTTGCACTAATAATAGTTAATATGAGTATGCTAATTAATGACTGGGCAAAATCAAACCTTTCAGAAGATTCCATGTTCCATCTCATTCTTTCTAACCATGCTTGACAAGTCCGTTCATCCTAGGAGTTTACTTTTCTGTGCTGGGTGCACGGATCTGCTTTTTACTGATAGTGCATAAAATTTAAAAACTGATAGGCTTATAAGAAAGATCTGTGTTGCATCTGACATTCAAGTTGGCTAAATTACATTTATGGCAAATACATGAATATGTTTTCAACTTTTTTATTTAGCAAAAGCTAAATAAAATGCTGCTCTTAAAGTGGAAGCACTTATATGGCAGAGAGTTTTTGCTTTAGGATATACTGTGCATAGCAAATTGAAGTTTTTAGTACTAGCTCCTCAGAAGAGGATGGGAGGAAGGAGTCAAGGGTAATGTTCTTCTTGACCTCACTCTTATTCAAGTCTTGATTGCCAAATTATATTAGGGATAAGAACTTTATGAAACTTACTCAAAACAGGACATTATTGTGTTTTTTTCTGTATTTTTTTTTCACAGGTTATGGAGCTTAATCGATCTGAGAGCTTATGTTATGAAAATTCGATCTTCATCAATGAAGCTTTAGTACAAATGTCCTATAACACTTTCCACAAATCAACTCCATCGGGTATCTATCAGGATGCCACTTACCCCCTCAATATTTCTAATTCTGATTTGATAAGGACTAGTGAAAATCAAGTAGACCTCAAGATGGACGTTTCTCAGCCATTGGGAGTCAACCATGAACTGTGGGCAACTGCTGAGTCCTGTCATCAGACACCCCCTCTCCACCAAAGCAACGAGGATTCTTATAAAAATGGTAATTAACACTTTAAGCATCATCTGTATTATTTCAGCAAGAAGCTGTGTCTCTGAATGGTTGGCTCTTCTTTAGAGCAAATCAGAGTGGGCTATAGAATGGGAATAAATTGGTGCTGATGAGCTGGAGTTTGTGGCATAAACATTTCTTTGGGAAAGTCTGGGGACTTCCATCACTTGTGAGTAGCTAGACAAGCTAGACCCTAGTAGGAGGGATTACAGGAAGCCAGCAAGATGTTAGAACCAGACAGCATTTTCAGGTCTGTGGCTCAAACAATTACTTACCCTTAAAAGTGAAGCAGCTTGATATTCCTCACTGTAGACCCTACCACATCCAGATACACATATTTGTTGACTTTCAGAAATAAAAGATATGGACAAGGTTTGTGGTAGAACTTTATTGTCTATCAGGGCAGTTTCCTGCAACATTAGTGAACCCTGTACTGCTATTAAACACCCAAAATGGAACTGTTAACATCATTTGTCTTTGTAAAAAAAAGGTGTTGTGTCACCATAAGTACCTCGTAATAACACAATTTGCTAATCCCATTAAAGCATTTGCCAAATATAAATGAAAGGCAGCTCGAGTTACCAACTCCACATGAATCCAAATGATTTAAATCTTTGTCTATTATAAATTGTTTTCTGTGGGATATGAGGTAGGGAATGGGAAGAACTTGAAACCTCTCTACCAAAAAACAGATGGCATGTAATAGAATAAACAAATGGCTGGCCACATGGATGTGAAATAAATCACCGACAGCAAGATGTTTGAGAAACATAAAGCAAGCAACAGTATAGAGATCTTCAGAACTGCACAGATTTATGTCCATGCTTGATATATATTCTTAGTTTGTCAGTAGGATAATTTTTCAGCAACAGAAAGTTTTGAAGGGATTTAGCTTCTCTGAATTAGAGAGCAATAATTCTGACACTACCTGAAAGTTGATTTATTGCAAATCCAAAAATGTTGATTCTTAGTAGTGGATAATTCTTTATAGTCACTATGACAAGTGTTTAATCCTTATCAGCATACACGAGAGAATGAAATAGTTCTTTAAAGTGTTTCAAATATTTTAAAAATTATTTGTTTTTCAATTGCAGTTGACATGCTAATATAATATTAGTGTCAGGCACACAACATAGTGATTAGACATTAATATAACTTACAGAGTGATCAACCTTATAGATCTAGTACCTATCTGACACTATCCACAGTTATTACAATATTATTGACTAGATTCTCTGTGCTATACTTTACATCCCCATGACTATTTTGTAAATACCAATTTGTATTTTTTAATCACCTCCCCTTTTCACCCATCCCCCTAAAATCTCTTCTATCTGGCAACCATCAAAATGCTCTCTGTATCTATGAACTTGTTTCTGTTTCATTTGTTTGTTTGTTTTTAGATTCCACATATAAGTGAAACTATCTGGTATTTGCCTTTCTCTGTCTGACTTATTTCACTTAGCATGATACCCTCTAGGTCCATCCATGTTGTTGCAGATGGCAAGATTTCATTCTTTTTTTATGGCTGATTAAATTCCATTGTATATATGTATCATCTCTTCTTTATTAATCCATTAAAGGCTACCCAGGTTGCCTCCATATTTTGGCTATTGTAAATAATGCTGCAGTGAACATATGAATGCATGTGTCTTTTCAAATGTGTGTTTTGGATTTCTTTGGATAAATACCCAGAAGTGGAATTATTGGATACTTCTTTGTCTCTTGTTATAGCCTTTGTTTTGTCTGGTATAAGTATTGCTACCTCAGCATTTTTTTTCTTCATGAAATATCTTTTTTTGTTTCTTTACTTTCAGTCTGTGTATGTATGTCTTTTAACCTGAAGCGAGTCTCTAGTAGGCAGCATACATAAGGGTTTTGTTTTCTTATCTATTCAGCCACCCTATATGTCTTTTGATTGGAGCATTTGTTCCATTTGCATTTAAACTAGTTGTTGATAGAGATATCACTATTGACATTCTATTATTCATATTTTTAATCTATTTTTTTCCTTCTCCTTAAGGAAGTCTCTTTAATATTTCTTGTAATACTGGTTTGGCTATTTTAGCTTTTTGTTGTCCAGGGAGCTCCTGGATCTTAGGGAATCACCAGGGTAGGATGACCAAGGTTAGCCAGGTTGATGGAGATTCAGCTATGGCGCCCACTTGCACATACAGGCTGGGTCAAGGGAGGGACCAACAAAGGAACAATGGCTTCTGCCAGCACTTCTATCTGAGAAAAAGCTACCCTTCCAGCCCTTGCCCTGAAGCCAGATAATTCAGTTCCTCCTCACATGTCCCTGGTGCCTTTTGAGCTGCTGCCCTAATATTGGAGCTTGGAGCGAGTGAGTTCATCAATAAGTCTGTAGGCAGGCCCTTTACGAGGAGTGCCTGGGACTCCAGCAGCCTTCCATCTCACTTGGCCACAATCTCTGCTGGTTTTCACAACCAGAAATTATAGGGACTTCTCTTCCTGGCACTGGAACCTGGGGTTGGGAGCCTGGTGTGCAGCTGAGACCCCTTGCTCCTCAGGAAGGACCTCTGTAGCTGAGATCCCTCTCCTATTTCACGTCTCTGCCCCTCTTACCAGTCTCAAGGTGGCTTCTTCTGCATAGCCTTAGTTATAGGACTTCTGTTCATCTAGACTTCAGGCAATTCTCAATGATGGTTCTGTAGTTTAGTTGTAATCTTGATGTGGTCAAGATGGGAGGCGAGCACAGTATTTACTTTCTCTACCGTCTTTTTTTTTTTTATTCTCAAATATTTTTTAAATAAAAAAGACACAATTGAATACTTCATTGGCATTAAATAAAATAAAGGAGGCAGAATTTATAAAATACAACAGCTTTAATGTATAATTTGCAGCTTTAGTATGATGGAGACCACATTGCAGAATACTTTTTTTAGGAACATGTGTGTTGCTTTGCCATTTTGGTTCATTAACTTGTTTTAAATGTTTTTGTTAGTGTAGTTTTCTATACTGGCTTTGATATAATTCAAAAACTTAGTTTGAGTTAAACCACATTCAGCTTTTGTTTAAAAGAAGTATTTCTCTTTTACTTTTTGTATATCTCTCATCTTTTTCTATTGCCTTGTGCTTCAAAGTAGAAAGTTTTAAAACATTTGGCAGCACATTTGCAGGAGATAGAAAATGTACTAAGGAAATAAACAGTGATTATATACAAAACCACTCTCTCCACATGTAAGGATTTAGATATAGCCAAGGGAAATGCTGAGAAAAAGTATTTATGCTTCAGATATTATATGTCCAGTGTAGGCCAAGGACACTCAGGGCATTGACAGAAGAGAGGGAGGAAAATCAACTTTGGCCTAAATCTCTCAGCAACATCCTGGTGTATGTAAGTAGGGATTAGATCAGAAATGCAGTGTGTGCTGTTAAGCACGGGAGTTTTGCAACTAGTGAAAAAACCCTATTTATTTTTGTTTACTTAAGCATGATAAGCAGTTCCTGGAGGAGAGAAAAGAAGGTCAGAGATAAGGGGGTGATAGGGAAGTAGAATGAAAATTGGATATATATTCTCAAGTGGGTTGTCAGGACCAGATAAAATTGTTTGAATCACTCCAAAGCCTTCACAGTTCATATAATTAAAAGTAGGACAAAAATAAGTCCCAGATATTGGTCTTCACTAGACCCTGCTGGTGCTTTCCCCACATGGTCTAGGGAGTGGGTGCTGGGCTGGGAGAAGTAGGCCTAGGGTGTGCCAATGGAGAGGAGGACAGTCCATGTGCTAGGGGTCAAGGACAGTGTAGAGCCATCATCTGCTTCTTTTACACTTTGTGGCTGAATTTTTGGGTGAGTGATCATCAGTGACCACTGCTGAGGACCTGTAGGTCACAATATTCTAACTAACAGAATTTGTCTCTAATATTCTTGGCTTATGTTTCTGTTAAATGTGCACTTAACCATGATTTGAATAATGCTGTGCACAAGAGTTTATCCTAGGCCCTAAGGTCAGCTCTTTTCAGGCAGCTCCTTAAAGATTGATTTGCTCTTTTGTCTGATTCAGTACTGGGTGCCCATGACCAGCTCAGATCAGTAAAAATGTGAATATCTGGAATACTAAGCCTGATGAAAAAATTGAATGTAAGTGAAATTCTCAAAAGTGTTTAGCTGTCACATAGATTGGAATTTTCATTGGTTTGTTCTGCCCAATGTCATCACAAGTTTCACTGTGTTCTTTGTGCTATGGTTATAGTTGGTTTTTGAATTGCTTTTTCACCATCACCACTACCACCACCACCACCACCACCACCACCACCAATTATAAGACACAAATTCCAAGCGCTGTGCTAAGGCTTCACATGGAGAGACTCATTTACTATAACAAACTACTGAGATGGTTCTGTTATTTTTTTCTACTTAAGAGGAGAAGCTGAGGTACAGAGAGGTTCAGCGACTTGTTCAAGGTCATACAGCTAGTAAGTAGCAGAACCAGAGGTGGAACTGGAGAAGACTGGCTCTGGAGCCCATGCTCTTAACCATTTCACTAAAGTATTAATTTCTAGAAAGCTGTTAAATTGTATTTTTTAAAAGAAATTGGAGTAGAAATAGAATAATTCCTGTTGTCATGCCTAGCAGGATGTTTATGATTAAGGGCCAGTGTTGTTGTTATTGTTTCCTTCCCCTCCCTCCCTTTAATATTATCATTTGGAAAATATTTCTAAATTTTCTGGATTAAGGTGGGCAATGCTTAGGCTCTGAGCATCTTCAGATGTCATAAATACCCTTTAGCCTCACTTCTTTCCCAGATGACACTTTTTCTTAAGAATAGTTTGTTTCTCTAACGTTGCCTAGTGATAGCCCAAGTTATCTGTAAATATTTTTTAAGGTAGCACTTTAAAGAACTTTACTCTCCAGTTTTGGAAGTTGTTTCATGAACAAAACTCTTATGTTTGAACATTAAATCCAAGTTGGTATTTGATTTTATTTATAGTGGAAGTGATGGTTAGTGTAAGAACTTAATCTGAACTCCTCTGAGGGACATTAGCCGAGAGTGTCAGAAAATTTGAATTTCTTTAAGCAATATAGTCCCAATAGGACAATTGCTACGTAATTGGCCCTTTGAAATGGTCAACTGCATTACTTGTCCTAAAGTCAAAACAAACAAAAAACACCATTCCTGTGCCTTTTTTTCCTACTAGTTTTAGAATTCTATAACTATTTATTTAATGCATCTATTAATTTATATTTGCTTTTTCATTAAGCAACAGAAAAAACAGTTTATGGTATGAAAATTAATCTGAAATATTCTTAGTCTCCCTTTCAGTATATAGTTATGTTTTTATTTATACCTCAATATTTGCAGATTACTTAAAAATGTTCTCTTTAGTGTAGTTAAAGCATTATGGTTTTGCCATGTATATGATAAAATTTAAATCAAGAGCCAAATCTTAAGAGTTAGTCATGTAGGTATTGGAAAAAGATAATAACTTTATTATGTTGGAATTCCAAAAGACTGTTTTCCTTTACTTCATATTAATATTTGGTGCCCTTCAAAATATTTTCAGAATTAAAAACGTATTCAGAATATTAAATTTTTTTAAAATACAGACAGCTGTGTTAAGCTTTCATTGACATGCTTTTTTTTTTTTTTTTTTACCTGTGGAGAGAAAATAGAAAAAGTTCCCCCAAAAGCAGTGCTGTAGTTTTTAAGTTCTTAAGAAGACTTATGGAAGTGAATATTTGATCATTTCTAATGTTTCACAAATATTACATAATTCAAAAATGGGCACCTTATTTGTGTAATCTGTATGGAAAGATGCTTTGCCAAAGACCTTCAAACAATTTTCCATAAAACTAAAACTAGCATTGGATTCTATTAGCTTCAATGACAAAGATATATTTGCGAAGGGGGACGTATTAGTTTGGTAGGGCTGCTGTAGTAATGTACCATAGACTAGGTGGCTGAAACAACAAAGATGTATTGCTTTACAGTTCTGGAGTCTGGAAGTCTGAGACTGAGGTGTTGGCAGGGTTGGTATTTCTGAGGATCTTTCTTCTTGGCTTATAGAGGGTTGTCTTCTCCCTGTGTCTTCACAAGGTTTTTCCCTGTGCATGTCAGTATCCTAATTTCATCTCTTTCACCGGACATATTGGATTAGGGCCCACACTAATGACCTCATTTAATTAGCTCTTTGAGGGCTGTATATCCAAATAGAATTACAGTATATGAATTGGGTAGTGAGGGCACAATTCAGCCCTTAACATGGGATAAAATTATTATTTTTCTCATTGCAATATTTTTAGGTGTTATAAAGGCTTTAGTATTTTATAAACTTACCAAAGTTGAACTACCATTTACCTATATTGTGAGCTTTTTTTTCTTGATTAAGGAAGTGACTTGAACTCCTTTTTTAAAAGTTGGGTAATAGTAAAATTGTGATAATTATATCTCTGTTTATCAGCATAGGTTCAACATATAGAAATTAGGACTGACAATGTTGAGTCTGTGGATTCATTAGGCAATATTTCCAAACCTAGACCTGAATTAGGAGCTTTGGGGATTTTCAGCTCTCTTTGTAATTGGGAAGGCTACTGAGTGCCGTTATGTTGGGTCACTTAAGTGAAACCAAAGCCAAAAGGTCAGGAACCTTTTTTGATGACATCAGATGATTATCTGATGTCTATGGGAGTGAATGTCAGAATTGGCAATCAGTGAGTAGCTCTTTATCTTCTAGAACCTTGACTATCGCTTTGGGCAACATTTTAAAGAAAACCGCAATACTGCTTGCTCTCAGAAATCTGAGTATAAATATAAAGAATTGGGCTCAAAGACTTAATTTTAATCTTTCTCACCAACTAGTGTACACGATCGGCTTTCGCCTATTGCAGATTTTGTACTAAGAAAGGGAAACATGCTGTTTGCTTGTAGAGCCTGGTGAGCCACGGGTGCTGACTGCCAACTTCCTGATTGCATAGTTCTCTGGGGGCAGATCGACTGTGTGAGCCAACTGGGCCAGGGCCATCCTGCCTAAGTGCATGAAGCCCAATACACAGCAGGAGGGCAAAACCAGCAGGTGGGCGGGTTCAGAGGCAGCCAGCCAGCCGCGTGGCTGCCTGTTCATCCTCACCCGGGTTCTCCTTTGGTTTGAACAAGCTGCTAAAATAAGAGTCCATCCAGTATAAAAGATTCCAGAGGTTAGGCCTGGCCTAGGGTCTCCCTTCTGTTAAAACATAAAAAGGATATACACATACATGTACATATACACACATATATGTAGTTGGCAGGCCACATATTTGACCTCTCTAGTACAGTGTAGCTTTTATTCTCAAAGTGATTAAGGGTTGGGTTTGGAAGGGAAGTTTGTAACCATTTATGTACCAAACATACCTGAAGGATAAAGTATGCATCTATCAGTCTCAATGACTCATGGGATAGCAATCTAAAACTGGCAAAAGAAGCACCACCCAATTCACAAATCAGAATCTGGGACTGTTTCCTTCCTTACCCCTATGTCCATTCAACCATGGATTTCATTTTTAGGGCTTGCCCTAAATGTGGCGTGTTCAGCTGAGGACTGATTTTTCATGTTTGCCTAAGAAGAATACGACTGTGTGATTCAGTGGGTGGCATACTTTTTCTTAAAGGACTACACAATGAATATTTTACTATTTTGGGGACATCAGGTCTTTGTCGCACTAACATAGTCAACTCTGCCATTGTAGCTCGAAAGTACCATAGACAATGGATAAAGAATGAGAATAGTTGTGTTCTAGTAAAACTGTTCCAGATAAAAACAGGTCTAACTTTTTCCCTCCCATTTTAATTGAGGAGGTTAGACTCTTCCTAGTTTGGAAATGTTACCTCTATTAATTCACCTTTGTAATATCATATGGCAGTTCATGTCATTCAAAAACACATTTGAATTCATGTTCTCATTTTTTTTCTGGCTTCATTGAAATATAATAGACAGTTGTTCATATTTACATTTTCCAATTCAATGAGGTTTTTAATTATAGTTGGCATACAATAATATATTAGTTTCAGCTGTATAGTATAGTGATTAGAGATCTATATAACTCATAAAGTGATCACCCCACTAAATCTGGTACCCCTTTGGCCCCTTACATATTTATTACAGTGTTACTAACTATTTTCCTTAGGCTACACTTTATATCTAACATGTTCTCATTTGCTCTTTACAACAGTCTTGTGAGATCATGGTTACTGTCTCTGTTTTTCAATTAAGGCGGTCTTTTTCTCTTTGTATTCAGTCTCTGTGAAAAGATGAATTTAGAAAATAGAGTTGAATGTATTGGATGGGGTTTGAGGTCAGGGTAAAATGCAGAGAGACTTTTCCCCACAACTCCAGCTCCCAAAGTCTTGTGCTGGTGTCATGAAAGGCCACCCTCTCACAATGAGGCTAATAATGAAAGGTCATATACCAGGGGTAGGATTAGTTGCTAGGACCATGGTTACTGTAGCTGGCTTTGCATCAGGGCTTGCAGGAGAACACAAAGTATGAATTCCTATGTGCAGAGATTCTGATCTGGTCTGGCTTGGCTGAGGCCTGCATATTTTTGTATCTAACATGCCCTTAGGTGATTCTGAAGCAGCCAGCACCTATCCCTGCACTGCCAACCTGGAGTGCTGGACTTGATGTTAGAGAACCTCAGTTCAAATGTGAACTCAGGCTCCTGTGGATACGTGATTCCTAAGCCTTAATTCCACAACTGTAAAAAAGGGAAGGAAGTGTTATAAGAACTTTAAAAATGCCCAACATGTCCTGGGAACCAAGGAACATCAGCTTCCTTCCTTCCTACCTCCTGGAAATAATTTATTTGAGTTGTGATTTGGGGGCGGCCTGCTGATAAAAATAAAAATGTCTCCTAAATGTCAGCAGGAAGCCAAGAGTTTAAAATAAGATTTTAAAAAAAGACCATAAATTGTGGAATATTTTATTCAAAATGAAAATATATTAGACTATGAAGGGTAAATACCTTTCTATATCAGGCTTAGAGGAGGTTTTCATTAGCATCACCAAACTATCCTGGGAAGGAAGTACTTGAAAGCATGTCGTTTTTCTTCCATGTTCCTCTCTATAGAGGAAGAAGTTACATCAGTCAACCATGTTTTTAGAACCAAGTGTAAAAAACGTTCTGACAACACGACCAAACATCTCAATTTGGGATGTGGAGCATCCATATCTACAGAATATTCAACCCTTGTTGGTTGTATTAGATCAATATCTCCCAGGACAACTTCCCATAGTACTTGGGTTTTCTGAGTAGGCTTTCCTACCAGAAAGAACATGCTGAGAATAGCCAATAGAAGTATTTCGGTTTAAACTGTTTCTTACTTTAAATTTTAAAATTGTGCTCTGGTTTATGATCTCAATCTCTTTTTGTGTTTGGTTATACTGAATCAGTCTGTCCTTGTTAGTTCTGGACAAACTGATATAAAGTCAAGGTTCAGAATCACCAGCAAACACCTCTTATTAATTAATTCCAATTATGATAACTGCTAATAATAACTGCCAATTCCCTAATATTTGTCTGCCCCACTATATATTAGGTTTCATAGACACAGGGAAATAGGTGTGTCCTATTTAATTGCTCTGTCACAATCACCAGGCACAGTGTTTGGTATGTAATGAACATTTGATAAGTATTTATAACTTGAATGAAAGAGTCAAAATTTGGATTCTTTAGTGGAAATGAAAGCAATTGTGAGCTTGAGTCACACAGCTTGATTCTACTGAGGCAGTGGAAGAGGTTGAGGAAAGATAGAGCTACGGAGTATGATTATGGTTAATACAGGCAAATTAGATGCGTGCCTCAGGCTAGCAAAGTAGATCGAGTGAATTTCAAACCCTTTGTGAGGCGGGTGTATGTTAGATGGCATTCTTAAAATGTCGGGGTAACTACAAGGTTGATTGCCTTTAAAGGCTTACTGGATTCTAGGTAGCAGACTTTAACAATTACCAACTTTCCTTTGCTGACGTACAGTCCTATTTATCAGTTTGGTATAGGTACTCTTTGTACAACTCCAGAGAGCATCTTTTTATGTAAATTATTTTTCCATTTAGAACATTGTATATATGTGGCCATATGTAGCAAATAAGAACTTAAAATGTGTCCTCTATAAAATGCTTTAATTTATTCTAAACAAGTAGAAATGAATGTATTGCTTTCATTTTAGGAAGATGACACAAACAATTTATCATTTAATTGTTAATAACTATTAGTCAACCTGTCTGTTCACTGGGGGATTTCTTTTTTAATCATAAAGTAGCTTAAACACCAGTAAATTAAACAGTAGCTAGCTCAACATCACTGGAACATTCTTAAACCCTTTTTCTTCTGTTAAATCCTATTTAACAGTCCAGTGTATCTCCCCAGGCAAAACAATTAGTATTTGTTTAGTTACCTACACTCCTAGAATATGAATCAGTTTCCCTGGCAGGACCTTCTACTTGTCAGTCATAAAATATTGCCTGAAAGATCACATATTTATTATAGCAATATGAAAATTAAGTGTGGTGGCATCTTAAAAAATATATTCCTTTGCTTTTCCCAGACTGACTAAAAGGCACTTATGTATTCTCAGCTGGTCAATTCCCAGACACAACTGGTTGAGTGGGGCAGGAGTGAAGGGCAGGAGGGGGGAGTCTTGTCCTGTTGTTCTGCTCAGACTTCAAGCCAGGTAATAAATAAGCCTGGGCCTGAGTTTCGATATGTGGAGCTGTTAATTTGCCATGATAGATCACTGTTGAGTTTCCTTGGATAAGGGGCTAGGGTATCCATTCTCTTTCTGGATAAATATTAATTTCATTTAATTTGATGTGTTAATGCTTGGTTTGAAAATTTGCCTAAGGAAAAATGTAGCCTCACAAGGTTCCAGTTACGTGATAGGACTCTGAGCCTTTTGCTGAACAATTTCACAGGAAACCTGTGCGAAATTATTCTTGTGGTGACTCTTTTCCACAGGTCTCTTTGTGCAAATTTCATTACGCTACGGCTTTTTCTTCCTACCACATAACATGTTGAATGTTTGGATTAAATATAGAATATTTGGGTCATCCACCAGAAATACAGAAGATTCTGCTTCTCTGGTGAAGCGAGGCCGTTTTGGAAAGAATGGTGCTGTAAGGCTTTGGAAGAAACATTTACAAGTAAAACGTTGGCACAGTTGATTTTACTTAATGACCTGTTTCCGACCAGTGATCTTGGCACCCTGTGCAATGATTTGCAATCAATTAATCATACAGGATTTTGTAGCACTGCAACAAGGGCATTGTACTCTGAGACTCATAAATCCAGCAGCAACAAAAAACAGGAATTACATGCTCAAAGCCCTCTTCATGTGAAACCCTGAATGAGAAGGTGATTTTAACATTGTTTCCTAATATGTCCTTGGAAGCCTCAGTACTTTCTTATAGACTGAGTTTTAGAGTTCCCATTTCTTAAAGACAACTTGGCCCTTTACTGGACTATCAGTGTAGAAGTCTGTAAATGTTCACCTCGTTCAATTTAGACACTGGTCATTTAGACAAGGGAATTCTCGATACTTCGGAATTACTGAAAGAAGGCTATAATTTTGTCTTTTCCCCCTGAATTCACTACAATCATGCTCAACTGCAGTAGGCCATATTTTGGGGAGTCTTTGGAGGAATGATTCAGAAAGGAAGCATGTTTCCACCCAGGGAATACACTGACATTTGCTAGAGGCAGATGGCAGAAGATGAGATGGTATCATATTAGGAGTCAAGGAGGTTTCACATACTTTGCTTTGCCAAAAGCTTCTGGAATCTGCGTGTTTAGGATCTTTGGCTTGTATTCTTGTCATTTCAGATGCACCCATGCAGTTAACTATTTAGCTATGCTGGATTTTTTTCTTCTTATTTTAGCACAGTAAATATGGAGCTATTACATATTCTTAAAATTATATAAGCCTAAATATATGTATATTGTGTTGTCTTTTCTCACTTCCATATGGCTATGTTTTGGGGATGTTCTTGTAACAAGATTATGGAAGCTTAATATATATTCCATCTGATTGCAATGAACCCTCTCTTAAGAACCTAAAGGTTTCAAAGCTGTACTATTTCCAATGAGTAGGTTAAATTTCTGACTCTTGATGAATTTATTTCGACCAAAATTGTGCTATTTTTGATTACTTGTTAATTTATCCAGATTGGCAATGACAGATTATACCCAAGTAGAGCTCATCCTATATTTTTAGATGCTTAATGCTTCTGTTCATTATGAGCTCTAAAATACACCCACAAAGTTTTGCATATGCAAACTACTTTTCATTGGCACATAGCTTGGAGGGAGAAAGCACAATGAACATTTTGGCTAAAATGTGATGGTCTGTTAGTTGGTGTGTAGTAATGAGGTCATATTTTGCATTCAGGCTCCGGTGTGAGAAAGTGCAGTTGCACACTGACGACTCCCTGGGGACTGTGGACTGGAATTTCATCCCCCTTGAATGGAGAATGAGTAATACTCCAAGGGGGAGAGGGGTCAGCTTTCTTTTGGGGTACTTGACTTAACTAACTATATAGATTTTAAAATTTAAGTTGTTTTATGCTGAACAAGCAGCCTGAGGAAAAGCATTGTGAAAGATCAAATAGTAAATTTATCTTTTCTGAACTTTCTCTGCTCTGAGAGATCTTAATGGGCATGGGAGGGAAAGTCTGAAAGCAAAGGAAGTCCTGAAAAAATTACATTAAAATTATCCTCTAAAAAGTTATCATTGCTCTTGGTAAGAATATAGAAGTATTTTTGCAAATGCTGTGGCCAGTGCATTAGAAATGTTTCCTCTTTGTATTTGTCAGATAAGAGACATAGATATATTGATATATAGATATGGAATATTAGTTTGTCAGTTCAATCTCTAGCTTACTGAGGGACTTAAGATATTCACATACACCCACACACACCACACACAGCCTAGACACATCCACCCACTCACATAAAAACAGAAATTTTTATTTCTATAAATCAAAGTGAACTTAAGGGTAAAATATTTATTTTCTCAAACAAACTTATAGTACTTCTATAAATTTATAGTACTTCTACATATTTACAGTTCTGATAGTGGTTATGGGTGATGATTTTTCAGGTTTTTGAATATGATTATTTTCATGTTTTTTTAGAAAGACCAGTGGATACTTTTGAGAATATATGGTTCAGGAAAATTTTAGAAAGTACATTTCCTAAAAGGCTTGATTAAATAACTGAATCAAGAGTGACTCAGAAAGTCCATTTTTGTTGAAACTTACTTGGCAAATACTATTTTTGACCAGAATGACCAAAACCAGACATGTTCCTGTGAGGAAAGTAGATGACTTGATATTTTCCTGTCATTCAAAGGTAAAAAGATAAAGAACCCACCTTTTCCCACCTCTTAACCCAAGTTTCAGCAAAAACAGACTAAAAGTATACTTATCCAATGGAATGAACTTTTACATGAATTCATCGGTACTTCAGGTTTAAGTGAGGGATTTGAATGAATGAATAAATGAACAGGTGAACAAATGAATGCATGAAGGAATGCACCTGATTAATACTGAACTATAGAGATGGCTGACTGGCATAGGGGTCAAGGTAGAAGGCTTGGAAATTGTCTGGGTTCAGATACCAGCTCTATCACTGACTACCTGAGAATTTTATTTTTAATTTTATTATTAGTGTCAAATATGCGGTACATTGGTTAGGCATGTATGTAGTTTATAAATGATCCCCTGATTGCTTTCTCTCCTCTGGCTCTACATCTAGCCACTACATTACTGTTAACTGCATTCCTTATGCTGTGCTCTCCATCCCTGTGACCATCTATCAACTACTAATTGGTACCTCTTTAACCCTTCACCACTTTCTCCCAGCACCCCCTACCCATAACTTCTTTATCCAATCATCTGTTGATGGGCATTTAGGTTGCTTCCATATCTTGGCTATTGTGAATTGTACTGCCATGAATATAGGGGTGCATAGATCTTTATAAATTGTTTTGGTTGTATTTGGATAAATACTCAGAAGTGAAATTGCTGGGTCAAAAGGTATATCTATTTTTAATTTTTTGAGGAACCTCCAGGCTGTTTTTTAAAACAGCTCTACCAATTTGCAATCCCACCAATAGTGTGTGAGGGTTCCCTTTTCTCCACATCCTCACCCAGATTTGTTGTTCTTTGATTCATTGATGACAGCCATTCTGAAAGGGGTGAGGTGATAGCTCATTGTAATGCCACATGTGGAATTTTAAGCACGTATTTAAACTTAGTTCGTGTATGTTTCCTCGTCTGTAGAATTGAATTTCTGATAGTATCTATTTTGTAGTATAGGAAAATTACGTAAGACAAAACATAAAATGCTTAGAACTTTGGAAATGATCAATAGACATAGCTATTATCATTGTCACTGTTATACCTTGTGTCAAGAAAAGGGGTAAATTATTGGAAGTGCCTTGGGTCACTTGAGCCAAAGGACTGCTTCTGAAATGGTTGCTCTGGTGAACTGAAAGACTTATTATGTCTCATCTGGGTATTATTTAAGAAGGCACTTATCAAAAAAAGTTCCACAATTCTGGCTGCGATTGGGTTTTACATGAAAAAAAACGTTCCCATAACAAGATAATATTGGGAAATTCTGGTTTCGGGACCACACAACTTTTTCAGAACTTTTATTGTGCCCACGTGTACTGTGAGTCTCCACAAGTGGCACTTTCCACACCTATTTAACCACAGCATCCTCTTCTCCAGCAACTTGCAGTTCTGTTTCCTGAAGTACACTGGGAAAAACAGTGATGTAAGTGGATGTTGAAATGAAACTGTGCCTGTGACGCACCCTTCACGTATATTTTTTTTCTCCCCTGGTAACAGTTGAAATCCAAATGACATATCCCAACACGATTTACCACATGGATTGTCTTTTGAGAATGAAATCTAACCTGATGAATTTAAGATAGAGTTTTGTTTAGCCCCAGGCTAGCGCTTGGGTCTGTGGATAAGGAGTCAGGTCCAGTCCTCTTAGGGCTTATTCAGACATGCTGTGTGCTGAAGCCTGTCATCCCTGTTGAAGTACAGGAGGTTTTGTGCTTGGGTGTGGAGGCCTGATTGCTCAGCCGCAACTCACACTACTCTGTCCTTTCTTATCCTGTGGTCCAGCCATATGATCTTCCCTCAGTTATGTACATCTATTTCCTCTATTGGGACTATCTTCTTCTCCATCTTTTATTCAATTCCTTTGTGAATAAGATTAACTCTTATTCCTCTTTCCAGACGTAGTTCCAGGGTTGCTTTCTTCCAGACTCTATCCAGACCCTCTTGGTGTGGGTCTCCTCTGTGGTTCTGAGGTGTCCAGTAGACCCTTTTACTACTTTCCACCATATTTTGTCACGTTTCTTTGTTTTGAAAGATGCTTTATATAGTTTATTGATTGAGATATAATTTGCATACAGTGAAATGCTCAGGTATTAACTCTATTATTCAATTTTTGTGTGTGTGTGTGAAAAGAATATCAAGGCACAGAATGTCTCTGTTACTCCAGAAAGCTTTCTTATACCCCTTTCCAAACACCCCCTGCCTCACTGCCAGAAGCAACTTGTTATCTGCTTTCCATCACCTCAGGTTAGTTTTGCTTATTCCAGAATGGAATCAGACATGATGCATCTTTTTGCATCCAGTTTTGTTCACTTAGCATGTTACTTTTGAGATGCATCCATGGTGTTGCATGAATCCATAGCTGGTTCTCTTTTATTCCTGAATCATCTTGCATTGATGAGTTTACCACAGTTACTTTTCTTCTTTTGATGAACACCTGGCTTATTTCTGGTTTTTGGCAGGTAGGGGTAAAGCTTCTGTGAACATTCTTGTACAAGGCTTTTTGTGAATTGTTTTCATTTCTCTTGGATAAATACCTAGGGGTAGAATTGCTCCTAAAAGAGGCACTGATTTAACTTTTCAGCAACTGAAACATTTTTTGAAGTGATTGTACAGACTATAAACTTCCTGGGTGCTGAGGCAAGATCTTGTTCAGTCAGGTTTCCCTAATGTCCAGGCCAGTGCAGGGCACACACTAGGCCCTCAGCGCTTATTTAAGGATGAATGGATACAAAGTTCAAACTGATTTTCATTCTGACATACCCTCTACTAGTTGACAAAAATATAAGTGCTTTATTCATCAGAGAAGTGAAAACCTAATGGGCTAAGTGTGAGTTCATTCCAGGCAGGAGAAAAAGAGGGGCAATGCAGTTCTGTTTCACCCGACTACTGGAACTAAATCTTGTGTTTCGGTGTGGCAGTAAATGCTGATGTAGCCAAGTATGTAGATTGATATGGGACCATATAAAGGTCCTGATCACCAGTAGCTGCCAAGCTTATCTCTTAGAGTTAGAACTCCCAACACTCCTATTTAAGACTGTCCACAACCTATTCTTCTAGCATGCCCTCCCTGCTTTATTCACTGGCACAAACTCACATTTAAGCCAAACATGACAATTTTTTTTCCTTACAGCATCTAGCATTTTCTCCCCTTTGCGAGAGTGGCAAACTTCACTTAGAACATCTCTGCACAAAGCCATCTCTTCCTGTTGACATCCTGGTCAGCTTTCAAGGCTCAGTTCAGATGCTATCTCTCTGAAGTGTGTCCTGGCCTTTGCATCTGGAAACTGTCTCTCTGGAGGGGTCTCTGAAGTGGTGTCCAACTGTGGGCAGTATTCATTAGCCACTGAGCAGGATGTCCTGTTTTTATTGCCATTATCTGTGTCTGGATCTTCCTATTCTATGAGGGAATAGGCTTTCTCAGGACGGCATGCTTAACTGGCCCTAGCTGTCTAGACGGAGTAAGGGCTGCTGGTCACTAAGTGAGTAACTGAGTCTACTTTACATGCTTCTTGCTCTTGGTGGTTGATTCCACTAAAGAAAAGTTATATTACATGGCAATGCTATGGCACCTTCTTGAGGACTGTTGACAGAAGAAAGAGGTTTGTCTAAAAGAAGGAGGATATTGTGCAAACTTGGGAATTCGTGTCACCTGGTAGATAAAGGAAAATTAGCAAACTCTCTTGAAGCTCCAGTTAGTCATACTTCACGTGTCAGGAAGTATAAATATTAACAGCTGAAGTAGCTTCACATGCCATTTGTATGCATAAGACAATTTAAAATCATTACCTATAGGGAGAGATGGCTATTAAGGAGTAAAGCAGTTTATTCTGTGATATATACTTTCTCTTTTGGTTGCTCTCTTGGTAGTTTAAAATCCTAATTTTGCCTCTGTTCTGCAAACTGCCTACATCTTGTACAATTTCTAAAAGCATTTAAGTTTAATTTTTAGAAATGTAATATAATAACGTTTACTCTGATAATGTAAATGTGAAAAGAATGCCAAGGGCATAAAAATCTGCTTTGAACAGAACATTTTATATATGTTATGTTGTGCTTTTAAAATAATCATCATAATTATATAAACTCAAGGCTGCAGTTGGAAAAGACATTTCAGGGTTTGTTTTCTTGGCAAATGTTATTTTCAAACAAATAAGAATTACGAAAATAATGTTTCTTATTTTTAAAAAGAGTATGTTATGTTGCTCTGAAACTGTAAACACCAGGTTCTCAGAACAGAAAAGTTGTGTAAGTTCTTTGACATCTCATAGTTTTATAGTCGATCAAGAGAAAAATATACTCATCTGAGACCTTTAAAGATTTGGATGGCTTTTTTTTTTTTTTTTAAGTCTGGTAATAGCATAATTACTAAGAAGTAGGTAGGACTAATTAGCTTGGGTGTATTTGATCTAATTGCTTGCCTTCTTCTGGTTTAAAGAAAAACACTGAATCTTGTATGCCTGAGAATTTGAACAGCTGCTATTCCCTCTACTGAACCAGTGAGAAGTAAATGCAGCATTAAAATTCCTAAGTTGATTTCCTGCATTATTCACCAGCAGAGAAATGAATTCAATTTTTCTTCTCTCAGCAGAATGAGAGGCATAATTCTTTCAATGTGGGTAGGGTCATACAGCTGGCAAGTTCCAGAAGGTCGGCTTTTCTGGCACGGTAAGTAGAGGTTCTGTGTCTCTCCTCCCTTCGGAGGAATTCAGTGCCATGAAAATACTGCCCTGTCCCTGTAGTTGGAAACCTACGTGTCATGTCATTCAGTGCACTCCTAAGAAGTTGTCCCTGCTTTTTCACAGGGACTCCAAGATTTCAATATCTTAATTTGTTTTCATTTTAAAATAGAACTTGGCAACTTTTTTGTGTGTACCTGAATGTATTATGGATAATTTCAAACATGTACAAAATTAAGCAGAGGAGTATAACAACTACCCATGTACGTACCATCACTCAGCTTCAAAAAAGTAGGAACTTGTGGCCAGCCCTGTTTCATCTAGATTTTTACTCCCCCATGCCCCGTATTATTCTGAAGCAATATCTAAAAAATCATGTGTAAACATTTACTGATCTATAACATTTTGGTATATATCTCTAAAAGATACGGCTCTCTTTTTTTAAACTTGTCACGCCAAAAAAAAAAGCTAACAAAAATTTAATAATGTGAGCATATAGTTAGTATTTAAATTTCCAGTTGTTTTATAAATGTGTGTGTGCACATGTGTATGCACTTTTCCAGATTGTTTTTTCAACTCAAGATCCAAATAAAGACCATATATTAAAATTGGTTGCTATATATTTTAATGCATTTTTAATATAAAAGTTTTAATTATGAAAAATTTCATACTTACAGAACAGTATAGAAAACATATATCAGGCATGCATTTAATAAATGTTACCTTTTTGTCATATTTGCTTCAGATATCTCTTTGTCTTTTTTTTAAAAAAGAAATGTTAGATGTGAGGTTTCTCTCCCTTTTTTATTCCTATTTAGAGTTAGCCAATACCCTATAGTTATTATCATTTCCACAGTATATTTGCATGCTATCACTGCATATATATGTATCCATAAACAATATAATTTTTGTTTTTAACATTTAAGTAACCTATGTCTCTCCTCCTCTTCCCACTCTTCTTTCTCCCTTCCCCTCCCCTCCTCCTTTCCCTTTCTTCCCTCCCTCTTCCTCCTCTCCTTCTCCTCCCTCCTCTCTTCTCCTTCCCTATTGCCTTCTCTCTCCATATATATGTGTGTATATATGTATATATATATATATGCGCATATATGTGTATATGTCTGTCTTTTGCAACTTGTTTTTTTCACTAAATGTGCATATTTACACATGTAGCACAAATAGTTCATTTTAAACTGCTGTATACTATTCCATTATATGAATAAACACCAGGATATTTATTGCCCTTTTAATGAACAATTAGAATGTTTCCAAACTTTTTCCTATTACAAATGATTCTCAGTAAACATCCTTTTATGCACTTCTTGTGCACATCAATGAATTTATGTAGATTATAACACCTAGAAGTAGCAAAGATGTCTTTGGTTTTGCCAAGTATTACTGATTTCTTGCTCAAGTTGTATATCACTTCCAGCAACTACATTTGAGAGCTTAAATTTCTCTAGTTTATCCCCAATATTTCATATTGTTAGGCTTCTAAATTTTTGCCAAAATCGCGGGTATGAAAAGGTAACTCATTCTTTCAATTCATATTTCTCTAATTATCAGTGAGATTTAGTACCTTTTTGTTATTGTTTTTTATTAGCTTTTTAGCTTTCCTCTTCTGTGAATTGCGTATTTATAAAATTTTTTAACAGCAAATTTTGGAATTCCAAGTGTCCACTCTTAATTATATAGACACATTAATTCTTTTTTGAATGTACTCGCTATATTTTGTACTTTGAAAAGTGGGTTTCAGAGAATATTTACAGTTATATGTGGAAATTTTAAAATTGGAAGAGCACATTTGCAAGAGCTCATCTCTTTCAAGATGAAGAAAAATCAATTGCATGTGCAGAAGCTACTTAATGTTGTTACTATTATATTCTGTTTTACTGAGACTTTAACCATCTGCCTGATTTCTAATTTGCTTACTCTTTCCATACCTCCCACTATGTTTTCCTTCAAAGCTTTTATACCCTTCTCAATAATTGATCAATATTCTTTTACACACACCCAGCACATTCAATATCTATCAGCTTCATTTTTGTTCCTGAAAATTTCCCTTTCAGGATCCTTTGTCCTTCTGTTCCAATACAGACCTGCTATGTAGCTGTTACCTGGGGCATTCCTTCACTTTTCTCCTGTGTTGGACCCTATGTCCTCAATCTCATTCTTCATCTACAATGGTATATTTCTTTATTTGGTGGAGTATATCTCTAAATTCCTTAAGAAAAGGTATAATGAAAGCAAACTTTTTCCCAAATTAGTTTTCAGGTATCTTTTTCATTTATTTTTGCCACTTTTACGCTTGGTTATTATAATATATCTGGGCTTAGAATTCTGGATCAAAAGTTATTGTCCTTCAGAATTTTGAAAGATCTGATTCTTCCCTTTCCTAGGGTTACTGATGAGAAATCTGATGCCATTCTGATTTCTAATCCTTTGTGACCTGTTCTTTTTTGGAAGCTTTTAGAATTATTTTGTTATCCCTTCTTAGATGAATTTTATAATATGCCTTAGTGTGGTCTTTTGTTAAAATTATTTTTTATTTGTTATTCATTAGTCCCTTTTAATCTGGAAATGTATTTTCTTTGATTTTGGGAAATTTTCATTTTTTTTTTTTAAATTGCTTCTCTTCAGTTTTGTCTTACTGGAACTATTTCTTGACATAAGTTAGACCTCTTGGATCCTCTGATTTTTCAGGCTTTATTTCTTTTATTTCTGTTTTTTTCATGTCTTTGCTCTACTTTCTGGAAGGTTTTCTTGTTCTTAACTTCCTACTATTCCACTGATTTTTTTAAAAATTCAGCTAATGTATTTTAATTTCTAAGATATTTTCCCTTGTTCTCTTAAAATTCTTATTTTATGGAATTTTGTTTTTTGTGGCTGAAATATCTTTTAAATATCTCCTTGAAGATATTAATTATGTTTTTTTCTTCAGCTTCCTGTGTTCCTGAGTTGTGCTCTATTTTCAGGTTAGGTCTGTCTCTGTTGGTTTTACACTCTTTGTCATTCCATAGTACACCTATCATTCTGAGTCGGTGAGGATTGAATGGAATGCTCCAATCAAGGTCAAATAATAATAGTGATTTAATCAGAGAAGCCCTATAAAGCAATTCTATCTTGATTTTCAGTTTAATTCTGCCGAGGAGACAGGATTAGACTAAAAAAAAATGTAAGATACTTTCTAAACATAAGAATTTCAAACTGCTGTTTCTCACAACTCTATTTAGAGTAGGTAGAATTTTTGAATCAGTTATTCACTAATTCATTCATCCTTTTGACAATATATATTAACACCTGCTATTATTATGAACTGAAATTTCCTTTGATATTATTATCCTGCTTTTTACTTCCTATTTCTTAAATGTTGCTTTTTAATTTTATAAGAATAGAAATCCAAATTCCAAGAGAATCTTTATCAATTCATTGCCATGGACAAATGCATTCAGGGTATAAAATGAGCTCTTTTCTGAATTATATGTTATGTAGGCAATGTTAGATTTCTCAGGCAAGAGTAAAGTCTATACATGAATCTGCATCATGTTTTATGGATCATTGTAAACTCAAATGAACCTCATCTATTTTATGAAATATGCTCATACAAATTGTGTATCTTTTGAGATATACATGCCACTTCCCATTGTCATATAGTTGCATGAAAATTGATCTAAACATGCTTGGCATCCAGAGGAGGATTCTAATTTATTCTGTTTATATCAGATACATAGAAGCTATGCTGTTGTAATAACAAAGAACTGTTTATAATTTTATAGTTCAACTATATGGAAGGCTGTGACTTTTTAAAAAAATGTATTATAAAACATCTCAAACAGATACACAAGTAGAGAGTATTGTTTAATGAACTCTCAGCCTTAACAATTACCAACACATGACCCCTTCTAGTTCATCAGTGCCCTTTTCTCTCTCCTCTTTGGTTGGGTTATCTTAAAGCAAATCCAAGACATCCTATCATTTCATTCAAAAATATTTTAGTATCTTTCCTAAAAAGATATGGACTCGATTTTTTAATATCACAATATCATTATGACACTAAAAAATTGACCATTTTTACTTAAAATCATATTGTTAGTACTTGAATTTCTCCAATTCTCAATTTTTTTCTTTGGTTTATTTGAACTGGGATACAAATAAATTCATATGTTACATTTGATTTATATATATCTTAACTCTTTTTAATTTTATTAAACTTATAGGGGATGACATTGGTTGATAAAATTACATAAAGTCTCTTAATCTAAAGTTTCCCTGCCTTAAAAAAAAAATCTCAGAATTTGTTGAAAAGACTAGGTTGGTTGTTTAAGAGACATTTTTTTCCTGGAAATTTTTTTCTGAAAATTTTTTGACAGTGTGGATTTTGTTGATTACATTCCTGTGGTGTCATTTAACATATTCTTCTGCCCCTATGTTTCCCAACTGGTAGTTGGGAATAGATATTTGATGTTTGACTAGATACAGGCTTTATTTTTTGACATGAAAAAATCTTCATACATTGTACTATATATATGTTGTATATTTTCTATTGCATTCCATCATGAGGCTTACCAGGTCTGTTTCTCTTTTCATAATATTAAGATTGAGGGTTCAGATGTTGTCAATTTGATCCATCTCTTATAAAGTTTCCCATCAGCTTTCTCCAAATGATTTTAGCAGCCATAGATGATTATTGGCTGGGGGCAATGTAGACACACACAGGGCTAAGAGTTTCTGAATTTGGAAAATTTCACCTATTTCTTTCCACCTCTGATTTATTCTGGCATCTTGGTCATTTATTGTCTCTTAGTCTAGGTTTATCATTCTCTAGCATACTATTCCCCAAAGTGTATTACATGGAGCACAACACTGCAAAGTACACTCTGAGAAAAGCCTTATGAGTTTAGGGAATGCCACATACTGTTTTTCCCTCTCATGGATTTATAATACAGGTGAGCCTATTGGAGTTCTGAGGAATCTGTCAATAAAGAAACTTTATTTACCAGAGTTTCATCAACTTACTTGACCACTGTATTCTTATAACATTAATACCTATTAGTATTCTGTTTAGAGAAACATACTTTTTTTTTTTTTTAAATGAAACAGTTTTTGAAATGCATCTCAAAGAAGAGGGGAAGGTGGCAGCACTTGCCCCATCTTCCCATGGAGCTTGCTGTTGTTGAGGTCACGACTCCTTAACACGGGCACCCTTCTGGGGAGAAAGAAGAGTGTGAGAACAAATCAAAGTTCAGACAACAGAACTGAGAGATCATAACGTGCTTGGTGTTAATATAATTGCACCTTCATTGCATCAGTTGCTTCAGTTGCTGTGTTTCTTGTCAGCATTGCCTATATAACCAACAGGTTATTCCAAATATGATAATTACTGATAAGAAAATAAAGTCCAACTCTAATAGTCACAACTTAAAAATAAGTTTGGTTTCTTACATTACAAATTTGTACTTGCACACCACACGTGTGTGTGCGCACACACATTCACCGCCGAGCACACTTCAGTTATTTCAGGTGCAGTATTAGAACATGAACAATTGTAAAGGGAATCATAACACTAATTGAGATCATGCTTTCAAATATCAAGAGTGGTTTTCATGCCAGGGGCTCACATCCTGTTTGTGGCTCACTGTGGAAAATGGAATTGAGCAAAATAAGGGACAGGGACCAATATTCCTTTGCTCTGAAGATACCTTGAGCTCTGTGCAATAAGTGTTTTCCATTAAAAGGAAAATGATGTGCATTCATGCTCCTGAGAAAAAATAGTGATTGCCAGTAATGCCATCAGGAAACAATTTTTTAAATGTTTCACAGTATAAGCATGAATCAGTCGTTAAATAGGGAATACAACTTTATTTTGCAGATTTGGAACATTGATGACAAAAACTTTCTGAGGTACAGTTATTTTAGGAAAGTGTGAATTTTGATTTTAGGAACATGCACAAGGGATATAGTAATAAATATAAGTCAGAATCCTTCATTAAAATAAACAACAGAGCCAAGACCCAGAAGACATTAACCTCTCTTTTGTGAGTTTTGTTGGAGAGAATGGAATGGGATAAGATACAGAGAAGGCTGAACAAGGCATCACCAACGCTCTCAACAGTAGACTCAACATCCTGTTGGAAGCACTGGGCTACTGAGTGTTGGTCCCTGGGCACACTGTTAAGCTAAATTCAGACCTTGATAGTTGGTGCTCATGATGAAAATTATACTGGTGCTTTTTAAATTTAAATAAAGCTTTTGTTTAAAAATTAAGATTTAAAATGTTGTTCTCTTCTGAAATAAAGAAAAGGCAAAGACAACACTTTTTGATTTGTCATAAACCTGTTCTTTATTACAAGTTACTCTTAAGTTTGCTCTTCATAGAAGGGGAGGTCAAGTGCACGTTTGGACTATGGACATTATCTTTCACTTATTTGGTAGCTTTCTAAATCCTTTCATTGAGTACTATGTGTGGGCTCAAATGTGTTGTTGGGAAGATTTAAGATAAAGGGGTGGAACATGTCTGGAAATTGCCCATAAACATTAAATACTACTTAATATACACATTTCTCGAGCTTAAATCAGTTGAAAGTGCATGTATTTATTTTACCTCTGGAATAGTATTTGGTGAATCTCTTGCCAAAACAGAGATGAAAAAATTCTCATGCAGGATAAAAACTTTAAGGGGCCTGAACGATGATTTCAGTTCAATCCTTTATGAACTGAAGCCCAGAGAAGGGAAATGATTTGCCCAAGGTTACATCTTACCTTGTGGTTTAAAAGATTTCATTCGCTTGTGAGTTTGAGGAGCAGAACTTTTCATTTTTAATATGAGACATTGTTTCATTGTGCATCTGAGTTTATAGTCTGGTGTTGAAAATAATCAATTTATTTTGTTGGCTCAATAGAATAGTAATGAAGTGAGTTGATGAAGGAAAGGCCAATTGTACTTACCGCTAGTCAGCTTTTCAGTAGTTGATTTCTATAGTTGTATGTCATCCCAGGCCCAAGATTCTCTCCCCTCATAGTTTGACATTCTAACAGCTGATGAGCAGAGAAAAGTGTGAAAATGATAAATGCAAATGTCAACCAACAGGTTGCAACTAAAGGCTGAAAACAAGGAGATTTAGGGAACTGTCTAAATCAGATACCAGATAGATATCTGATATCAGATAGGAGAACTACTCAGACCCTACAGTAAGTCTGAGGAAATTTCTTGTGAAAGATGAAGTTTTAGGATGTGAATAAAAGTTAAGTTAAACAGAAAGAAATCCCTGCACTAAGATTCTACCTCTCCATTTGGTTTAACCAGGCGTTGGGGCTTTTATGAATTTTAGCTCATTTGTCCTTATTTAAAGGTTAATAATGTTCACTCTGTTTAGTTTCCAGAAATATAATAAGAATCAAATTATTTCTTTTACGTCTAAGAGGGAATGTTGTATTGAGACACTAGGTTGAAAGTTTCTTTGTAGTTTGAAGTTTTGTTTCATTTTAGTGGTAGCATTGGCTTTTTAGTTGACCAAATTATGATTGTATTAATGTTTCTTATTAAAAAATGAGGTATTCTATTTTTATGTCCACTAATTTACAGGTGTTTTGATCACAGATCAAATTGGATGATTAACTTTACTTCCCAGGAATTCTTTCTGAATCAGTGAGGTTTTATTTTAACAAATGTTTTTTGAGTTTAGGGTTCTATGTGATGATCATACCCTCTAGGGTAAAAAGTGTGGAAAAAGGTGGCTGACCTTGAGAAATATACAATTGCTGTGCTGGAGTTCTTCCAGGTTGAAATGGAGTAATAATATCAGAAATCACAGAACAGTTTCTAATTTCAAAGACAGACTGTCTGACCTTGCCTAAATAGTTCAGGTAGAAACCAAGAAGGAACATGAAGAAGGAAATTGAGTTCTCCAGGTGACACACACCACAACCACTTCTATTAATACAACTGGGATTACATTGTGGGTCATTCATTTTAGGGTCCTGCAGACTCTCACCTAGAGATGTTTTTCTTCTGTGTTTTTATTTTTATTTGAAAAAGTTCTGATTAAACCTCTACACCCCCTTACACACACACACACACACACACACACACACACACACACACACACACACAGACACACACACACACACATTCTCTGCCCCCACATCTCCCTGCCAATTCATTTTTGGTTCTCCATCTTCCTGAATTAGGGCCCAAAATTTAACTTCAGATAAAAGAATTCTTCCTGACACTTATTTGATTCTTTGGCTGTTTTTGAACAAATCTTCTCTTAAAACCGTTAAAGGGACTTCCCAGTTACCCAAATTCACCAGTATTTTGAATTCTTTGCTAAGGGTTTCACACCCCAGAGGAAGGAAACTTACATGGATTAAGGGCTTCCATTGTGCTTGGCATGGTCACATGTGTCAGCAATCAGCTTCCAACCACTTCATTCAATGGATGATTGTTCATTTTCCATGTAATATTTCTTGTGCCCTGGCTGGACCTTCTGTAGGCTCGGAGGCAGCACTGTAATAGCTTACGTGAACTCTTTTCCAGCCTGCCAACATCTGCTAGGTGGAAGTTTTGAAGTGTGGGCTTTTTGTTTGTTTTGTTTTTTAAGGATGTGTAATATTAAACATCAGTAGTTTAACTGGAAATATTTGGTTTTAGAGGTAAAATGGCCTTATTCATTCAATGGCTGGGAAAAGGAGTTGAAATGATGAAAGCATGTTGTGGCCACAGAGGCATACTTTGTCTCCCTATGCGGTGAAATAGGATAGAGAACATGCTAGGTTGATTTATATATCTGATTGCTCTGATAATAAGATCACTGCCTGGGGGGTTTTGTGTTTATCTGATTAAATGAGGGAGATAAGACTTGGAAGAGGTCCTGTGTCCAGAAAAGGCATTCTGAATGTGGTGGTTGTTAGAGGCATCTTCGGTAGATATATTTTCAGTAGTGAGTTCCCAGTATTCAAGGTACAGTATTTGGAATTGGGGTCAGTAGAATCAAGTTATCCCAGTGTACATGGATTTTTTTCTTTGTGCCGCATTGGCATGTAGAGTCGGGGATAGCCTAAATCTTTGAGCGGAGCTGTGGAGTGCATCCTCACCTCCTCACTTCTTCTTTCCCTCCCCTCTCCCAGGGATCCTCCTCAGCTTCAGAGGCATGGGTCAGCTCTTCCTGGTGACCTGTGTCTAGTTCCTATGGGCCTGGTTACCGCTCTCCCATTGGCTCTGTCTCCTATTGGGAGAAGTGATGAAAGGAGTAAAGGGTGCCACATCTCTGAAGATGGCATTTTGTGGGGACATTTTGCTCTTCATTCCTGCCAGGTCTTGCTTCCTTCTCTAAGAACCAAAGATCCTTACGAAGAGGGTGAAAGTCACAGGAATTTTTGTCATTAGAATGCCAGCAGTTATATGCATCCATCTAAATAATAGAGGCTTTGAATAAAAGTGGCAAGGATTATAATGACTTCTTGTTAAAGACTGAAAAAAGAGCAGATGGGCCTCAGGGCTATACATCTTTTCCACCTGTGTTTCCAAGCATACTCTGCTTTTTGCTCCAGCCAAAGCTGATTATTCGTAATTTTGCCATACAGCCAAGCCTCAGGAAGGATGTTCCATGGAATAAATGCAGAGAAAATGATTTGCTGCAAGAGCCTCTCTTTTCTTCAGATCAAAACCCTCTTCACCTCTACTTTAAGCCATATATTAGAGAGTTTTACCAGAAAAAGGGAAATAGACTATCCCCTGCTGTTGCTAGGGAACTAGAAAAAAATAAACCCAGTCATAGTTGATATTGGAATGATTTTCCCGAGGTATCTAGGTACATTTGCTAAGTGATTTGTGCAGCGTTAACAGATTTGCATAATGGTGAGGCTGAAGAGTCACCATCCTTCAGTGCTTTTCTCCCCACCCCTTGACTGTAAATAAAATCCCAGATACATTATTTGTCTTGACTTTGAGATATGCTAAGGTAAAATGCTATGCAGAAGCAAATACAGTTAACTGCACAGAGGGTATATACTATATTTCTAGGATCTTTGACACTTCCCTAGAAGTATTTTATAAAGGTTATTTTTAGCTACAGGAGACATTTGTACACACAACAAAATATATTGTAAGAATATTGACTAAAATATTAGATATCTATTTTGTTACTTTCTCACTGGACTGCATCATTCTCTCCATGGTTGACTCAGAGTCATAGTTCACCTGCTTGAGGGTCTCAAGCTGACTCTCCTGTGACCTGTGCTGTCTGTCTGTTGCAGATTTGGACATCTCTGGGACTGAGTTCACAAGCCCCCATGACTCAAATCCACATGGCCCTCAGCTGCAGACGTTTATAGCAGAAGCAAAGCTAAATCTACAGACACTGACCAGACAAGAAGGGGAAACTGGAGATGGAGCTGAAGAAAATATTGTTTACCTTTAATTGTGTTGTCATTAGTTTTCTAAACAAAACAAAACACTGGCATTTTGGAGAAATTTGTTTTTTCCTTTCCTGATGTGTGTGTGACTATGTCCAAATTACTTTAAGAGTAATATTTAATATTTCGTGCAAGTTCCTTTTGTGGGCATGAGTCTAATTAAATTATTGAAAGCAGCTGTTTGTATAATCGTTAACTTATCACACCTAATTTCAGATTTCTGGAGGAGAAACTGAATAAGCAGAAATATTTTCAAAGTTCTGACTCTAGTTTCTATATTGTATTTTTTCCTGGATCATCTGGTTTTTGAAATGCCTTATAAGACCTAGATGAAGCATAATATTCAAGATGGGCAAACTTTCACAATCACAGTAGCTGATTATGGAGAGTGGCTGCAGTGTCCCCAAAGGCAGAGAGGAATATGTGTGAAAGGCGTTTTCTTGGTTAGTTTTTACAGACTAATTTCTTTGGAACACCTAAGGGGTCACTCCTGGTGGTGGTGATCTGTCACCTTCACCATGCAACCCAACATATCCTGTCTGGTCACTGCTCTGACCAGAAGACCACTCTGCTATGGACACAACCTGGGCCAGATGCTTTGCAGAAGCACTTTCTTGGTCCCAATATTGTTTGCTTTTCAAGTCACAGTTCAGCATCATCTTTCAAGAGAACGCAGAGGCAAACCCCAGCAAGTCAATTTTGTTGTAAATAGCGAAACTCCAGTAAGTGCCCTTGCTGCTTTCCACTGGCCTTGTCTCTGCCAACCCTGGGAGCACCAACAACTACCACTCTCATCTCGGCCCTGCAGGACAAAAATTGCCCTCTTGGCAAGGCTTACAGCCGGCACGTGGTTTTCTGCAAAGTAAAGCTGGCACATCCTGACTTCTGAGTAATATGGTCTTTGTGTGAGAAAATAAACCTGAAAATGTTTTCAGCTTGTTCTTCAGAAATACTTGTACATATTTCAGTCAGTGTCAATAAATATCTCGTACCTGTCTATTTTACTTTGAAATAATATTGTGTAGGACCATGGTGAAATACACATTTCACATGCAAACACAATCTCCCCTTATGAAAGTGAAAATAAAGGAGGAGTACTGCATTCACCCAGAATTGCAACACTTATCAGGAGAGACCTATCTATGATTGATAGAAAAATGAATTCACCCAGATTCCATTTTTTGTTTTTTTGTTTTTTTTTTTTTTCCTTCTTAAAATTGATGGTTGTGTATATTTTCACTTAGGCAAGTGAAATTTTAGTTAAAAAAAAAAACCTTTTGAGGGACACTCTTTTTCTGACACTTGATGCTTTTGACCATTTTGGTAATAATCATATCAACAAATTCAGAGACTAATCTTCACAAAATGCATGTAGCTTATTAAACCTTAAGTCAGTCACTTCACCTCAAGCTGAACTCCTAAATTATAAAATGCATCTTTCATTCCTAAAGACATCGAAAGAGGAAAACCTATCTTCCTTCTCTCTCCAATAAAGTTTGTTTCAGAATCTTATATCCCTTGAATAAAAACCATATAGATATTTCAGTCTAAATCCTTGCTCTGATAACTATAAATATCTTTCCTTTTTTTTCTGACAGTGAATATGGCAATATTCATGTGTGAAAATATATAAAAATGTTCAAAATCCCAATGATGTGATTTAAAAAGATGTGTGCTTAGTTGATCTTCAAGCCCTGCAAACTGTGTGTCTTTGTATAGCCACCCCCGGGAAGCTTTAGCATCTTTGGAGATACCTAAATTTATAGATTCCTCTTGGTAATTTTAAAATTTGATATTAAGACTTTTCAACTGGATATTACTAAGTTTCAAAGCTTGGTGAGTTCTTTTCAACTTTGGCCTCACTATATAATGAGCTCAGATCTCAATAGAGGTCATTCTGCGGCTCCAACAGAAATTACACTAAAGAGAAGACCGCTCCATCATAAATAAGCTTCCCCCAAAGGATCTACTTTTTCTGTGAACTGAAAAGCTTAAAGGAGACATACATCCCTTTAGAGGTATGTTGTGGAAAGAAAAGCAATGTTTTTGCTCTGTCCCTTCTAGGCTGCGTCAATTTATGTGCCATCTCATTTTGTAGTCCAAGCTATTCTGCATTTCATCAGGACTTCCTAATTAGTAGAGTCAGACAACACTTTCCAGCCCTTACACACTCACAGTTAGGACCTTTTCATTCAGAAAAGGGTAAAAACACTTGCTACATACGTGGTGGTGGTAGGTGAATAAGAGTCATGTGAGGTAAGAAGGTGAGCATAATTAAATCATGGGAAGACGGATAAAGGAGTATGTAGTCCTTCCTGTTACTTAAGTCTCCCTTTCAAATTCAGAATCAACTTGAGGTTATTAAGGTTCAATCATCTCTGTCTTTCTCACTGAGAAGCATAGCAGTTGAGAGTATGGATTCTGGAGCCAGATCTCCCACTGACTGGGTGTCCTTCATATGTCCACTTCTTTAGGTCCAAGTTTCCTTAACTATTAAACAGGGATGATTACCTTATAGAACTGTATAGAACTGTGAGAATTAAAATGATTAATACATGCAATGTGCTTAGAGCCTTCAACATAGGAATCACTCACTATATGCTAGCTATTATTATATCATTAAAAAACCTCTTAATAATTGCTCAGTTCTGGTCCCAGTCCTTAGGCAGATTGTGTCTGCACAGCCAGAAGCAATGAACAAAGAAGGCAAATGCCTGCAGACACTAGTTGTAAGACTGGATTAGGGTTCATAAAGTTATCTTTCAACTTATTTGTGTCTCTGAAGCTTCACCTAACTCATTTATTTAAAAAGATTTATTGGCTGTCTGGTAAAGGCCTAATGATCTGTTAGGAACATAATGAAGATGAATAAGCCTGCAGGTTGTTGGAGAAGACAAACGCATGAGCAGCTATGGAGAAGTACAGGTTGCTGTAGGAGCTCATAGGGGGAATATGTTGGGGACAGCAGTACATGAATGGAGAGAGTTGTCTTAAAGTAGAAGGTATCTGAGGCTTGAATGATAGAGAGGAAGTAGGGGAGAGATATTCGGGCAAGGAGGGAAATCCAAAGCAAAAGCCAGACGGACGAAACAAAAGATGTGGCACGCTGGAGCACACATTTGGAGGTGCTACAAAATGAGTTTCTTGCCTCTGGATTAAGGTGTCCAGTGAAAATACCCATCTGTGCCTCTTTCAAGCACTCTTAAGCAAGTTGTGGGGAACACAGAATTTTCTCTCTCTTTCTGTGTTTCTCCCCCATCTCCTCAACTTGGTAACTGTTTGGGTCTCAAATAAAGCCAGGGTATGGAAGAATATGTCCCCTCATCATTCCCTCCCTACACCCTTCCACACCTACTTCCACCATAAAATAACTTGGTTCTGGTCAAATGGACAACTGGATATTTGCTACTTGATCCTACAGCACAAGAAACCAAGAGTAAGGGGACCTTGCAACCACATGACGATGCTAGTGTAACAAAGGGGTCCAGGAGGATGCCTCAGGTGCTTCTGTGGGACAAACTAATGACCAATGTGAGTCAAAGTAGTTTTAAGTGGAGGGGAAAAAAGTACAAATTCACTTTGCTCTTCTGTTTTATGTTCTTTTCACCACTTCATTAATGGTTTGGACTAAAGAACTGTTTTTCTGAGGTTTTATCTTTTTTTTTTTTTTTGAGTTGGAACACATTACTTTTGTTTCCTCATTTTGCTTGACTCTGTGTTGGTTTCTAAGTATTAGATGAAAATAGCCATCTCTCTCAGTCTTGAAGGGGTGGCCTCGTGTAGGAGATAAACCTTATTGTTTAACCCTGTCCTAGGTTCTGGGTGTCCCGCAAACACTTGTGATGGTCCAAGCAGTTATTTTATTTTTGGTGGCTCCCAGCAGTGAGTGTGTGCAAAGGCCTGTCAGTGTCCCAGTAGGGAGGACCTCAGTCAGCATCTGTCATCAGGCTGATTGGAAGACAGACCCTCGGGCAGCAGCTTGCAAACACAAAGCATTAAGTCCCACTGGCTACCAACTAAGAACAGTCACAAAAACCAGGGATCCAGGTGAGTGGATCTAGTATCACCTTTCCAGGAGATAGTGGCAAGTTGGAGCAAGGCAGAGAGAGAGCACCAAAATGGGATCCCCAACTTAGTTCCCTGAGAGGCCTTCCATAGGTCCCTAGATATGTGTCATCCCAGAAGCAGGGCCCTCAGGCCAAAGCTCCCAGACAAGTCAATAGGCCTCTTTTGCAAAAAGAGTGTGCTGTATTCCAGTCTGTTGTCTGGACAGTGCTCTGTGGGTGGTCGTCTGCCCAGAACTCTCTCTGACAATTACAGTCCCAATGGAACCAGAGCCAGATGACCAAGGGGCATGCCCTGGGCTGTGGCTGCAAAACTTGGGTCACCAGTCATGTGTAAAATCTCCCTTCTAGGAGTTGTGGAGCAGGGCAGAGAGCATGAAGATGGTGCCCTCTAAAGGGGGGGAAAAAAGGCTTCCTCCAGTGTCCATCCCTGAAGTATCTCAACAGAGCTGTCCCCCGCCCCCGCCAATACTTTTAAGAGTAGCAAATGAATCTCGTTGACACAAAACCTGGGTGTTTTTCAACAGTCCCTTCTTCTCTGACCCCTGGGTGAGTGAGTCTGCACGGGCCCTTTAAGAGCCTTTTCTCAGTTTGTTAGGCCCTTTGGGTCTCATGGCCACTTGCCCTGTTGATTTTCAGAGCCAGATGCTTCAGGCGGCTCATCTCTCAGGCGCAGGTCTTAAAAGCTGAGGTGCCTGAGGTGAGAACCAACCCTTGGCTCTTCAGGGAGAAACTCCAGATTTGTAAGTCTCCCTCCCCCCAACCCCACCCCAGGATGTGGGCTGCCATGCCAGGGGTGGGGTTTTGGGCGAGACTGCATCTCAGCTTCTCCTACCCACCTAGATGTGGCTCTCTTCTCCTTAACTGAGGTTAAAGCAGCTGCTCAGTTCACTTTCATATCTTTTTCAGAGGAAACTGTGGTTGCACATGTAGTTGTAGGTCTGGTGGGCTTATAGGAAGAGTTGATAGCAGAACCATCCTACACAGCCCTCTTGGGTTGGCCCTGACTTATTTTCTTAATCAACTCTGATGCCACCAGTTATTTTATCTTAACCTACTACTTAGGGCTGTGTGGAAAATGGAAAACAGTTTTTGAAAAGGAGTAGAGGAGACACATAGAGGAAAAATTCCAGAATAATCTTGTGATTTAAAACCAGAAGTTCACCTTTGTTTCCTCCTGACCGCCTGTAAAAAGATACAGAATAATCAAACAGACTTGGGCTCTGTTTACTGAAATGCCCCCAGGGCCCCAAGGTTGCAGAGGCCAGGGGACACGGTTCCCGCTGTATGGAGTTGTGCTCCACAGAGCACCCGTGCTCGTGGAGTTCAGTGTGGGTAGGGTCTCTTGGAGTTATACCATCCTGCAACCCTGCTTCTGAGCGAAGTTTGCTTATTTACGAAATGAGGATAGCCATAGCCATGCGCTGCAAGGTATTGTGAGAGCTCAGCGAATTACGCCCCTTACAATAAAACCCACGCAGTAACCACTCTGCAAATGATAGCAGCTGTTACATGCTGGTGCTCGGGCTAGAAGGAAGGTGAGCTTGGGCGTGCTCAAGCACTAAAATAGCTGGGGTATTGTCACTTCGCTTTTTCATAGCCAATTTTCCTTCACCGTGAGAGATATCCAAGATAAAGGCCTGCTACGTTGCTGTGCTCAGAGTAGGAGCTTCATAATACTTATTGAATGAGGGGTGAGTGGTTGAACAAGAACCTTTGGAAATCTGAGATCAAAGAGGTGACAGAACTAGAACTAGAACCCTATTCCTGTATCCATGACATTCTTTGCTTCTGACTTGCGAGTTGAAAGCAATCACTTTAGTTTGAAGATTAAATATCGTTTTGGGTGAAGTAACTTGAAGGGGGATCATGGTTCATTAGTTTTGTAGAAGTTTCATGGCTGAGAAATTGCAACATTTCAAAATTTCAATTGAATCTTAGTTGTCTCCCTACTGATAGAACTCTTTGAAAAGCAGAAAGTCAGAAGTTTTAGACACTGACAGCAGCCAAGAGCCTCATACAGATAATTGCATGAGGACAAAAGACTGAATTTGGTGGGAAAATAGGATTATACTTTCTTTGTTAATTTTACTAGATGTTATAGTCACATTAGAGAACTGGCCCTTATTCCTGCAAGAACCCCTAGCCTCCACCTCCCGCAATGAACCCTCTTTTATTCATAGACCTTGGGACCCCCATAGTCTCCTGGCTCAACTTGCCTCTGTCTCCAGGCAATTCAGGGATAAATTTTCCTAAGGGCTAAGGTTCTTAGGCTCCACAGAATTCCAGTCACAGGGGAAGGTTTGGGAAAATCCTTTCCTTGTTCAGAGGCACAACCAAGTGTCCTATTTTATATCCGAAAAGAGATATGATTTGTCTGCTAAAATACATTTTTATTTACCCAAGAGTTTGTCTAAATTCTTTTCTCCTCCCTTCTCAGCTGGTTTTGGGTCATTTGCCCATTCAAACAAGGAAGCAGTGAAGGGAAAAGAAGCTAGAGCCCTGATGAATAGTTGACTTCCTGTTAGCAACCCAAGTTAAACATGTAATGACAGATGTATGGACTCAAATACCATTTGGGGGTAAATGCCTGGCTTCATTTTTCTATGCTTTCTTGACCACTACTCCCCCAAGCACCCCCCAACACCGTGTATAATGTCTGAGCAGGTTCCCTGGATAGTTGTCAGTGCTTAGTTTTATAATTTCTAACCCGAAGCTTCGGATATAAACACAGATATAGCCAGCATCAGGAAGAGCACCTATATAGGCCACAGAGCTAACACCGACTCTCAGAAAAGTGCTTGATGTTTCCCTTGACAGTCTTCGTGACCTCTTTGGAAAGCTTTAGTCCACGTCTCTGCTGCCAACAAGCTCTAATTTGGGTGAGAAGTTGGCAGGTGCCAGCAAAGGATAATAGGCTTTTAATTAAGGTCTGGAGAGCCAGAAGTCAGGAAGCAACCTCCTGATGAGGTTTTTTTTTTTTTTAACACTGGCATTTCTTCTATCTGCCCTGCAAACAATCAGTGTATGCTTCATCGAATTAACTGGTCATTGATCTTCTGCAACACAGGAATTTCTTGTAACACAAAGGTAGTAATGGGATTTTTTTCAATACCTTAAAAAATTAGTGGTAATGTGTATTCCTGGTTTGAGGCAGCTGATTTTACTATAGTGATGCTGAATGTAATCTCATAACTTGGTCTCTCCATGCAAACGCCCTTCGTGCAAAGTTCTCATTGTATCTGACACTAGAATTAACGTAAACATATTTCAGTAATGCCATATTTTCAGTCGCTCGCTTAGAGGAAGATTTTCAAATGTAGAGAATGAGCCTGTTAAGCATTGTTGCTATGGAGACTGTGTGAGAGTTGGATTAATTAAGGCCTGAACAGATGTTGTAAAGTGTGCAGAATGCACTGTTTTCTGCTAGTAATTAAAGAGGGTACATGTGTAAGTGAGAGAAGAGAAAAAATACAGACAATCAGAGTTGAAGTAGTCAGGCAAAGAGATGTGCTTGGCACTGGACATGTAACATTTCCTCCAGTAAAGCTAACTACTGATAGCTCTCTGACATTACTCTGTTTTCTCCTCCACCCATGCCAGACAGAATAATTGCTTGAAATGGCCAAGTAGTCCATTCATTATTCTCTTTTTGGTCTGATTTATAAGAGGCAGAGGAATATATAAAAACATGTTCTTGGACCAGTGAGTTCAAACAACCCATCTGTCTGAACACTCAAAAATCAAACTGGACTGTGTGAATGGTTTTTAAACTACCTGGCAATGAGAGCAAGTTTGCACTATATTAGTTGTCCAACCTGCCAGTAAATTGGCAGCCAAGAAAGAAATTGACTGCCTAATGCCATGGAGAAATTGTCATGGGAAGACCTTCAAGATTATAAAGTAAATGACACATGAATCCAGTTCAGGTTTATTCTGGAGAATATTTGATTATTTTAGCTTGAGCTAAATCTGTTGATTTTTAAAACACTGAATGATATTAATATTAGGTTTATGTTCAAGTTCAGCAAAAAACTTGACTCCCGTTTAGTGGCCCCGGGGAATGGTGTCCCCAGTTGCCTCCTCCTGAAAGTCGGGAAAAAGTTAATGGGTTGAAATTATCCCAATTGGCGGCAGTTTGACTAGAACGGGTAGCTTTTGGAGCATGATCATTCTTTGTCTCACTGCTGTGGAAGCAGTGTTGTCTGAAATTGAGAACTCAGAAGGCAGCATAGCAGTACTTTGTTTCCTGGCGGACAGTGTCCTAGTAATAAAACTCACCCTCTTCCCATTCCCAGATCATAGAAGTGAATCACAATGGAATGATATTGTGAGGGAATCACATTATCTAGGAGGGAAGGAAGGAGTGTGTGTGTGTGGAAGATAAAAAGGGAGAGGGAGATGGGAGAGGGAGAGGGAGAGAGAGAGAAAGTTATCTCTAAGCTTGGTGTTTGATTATACATATATACCCATGAAGAGTCATGCTCCAACCCCAATCAGTGTCACGCCACTGATTATAGACTGGTTCATTCTATGAGTGGCATGTTTTTTTTTTTTTTTTTAATGAGGTGAGAGCTGAAGACAGCTTAGAGAAGGTCAGACATCTTGTCCTTGTGTGCTATTGAGAGCTATAGAGATAGGGAAAAAGGGATAAGTTGGATCAATGTGACTTTATCATCATCTAGAGGAAAAAACTCAATTTGTATCTTCATTTCTGCATTGTCCTTTCCAGATGTGACCTGTAGTTGACTCACTCTCAAGCTTGATTGTTAAATCTGTTGTATAGTCCACCTTCCCTCTCATTTCAGGATTATCTGGTGGGAGAAAGCACTTACTAAGGCTATAGAAATAGGATTAGTATTTGCCTTTTGAATCAGCTGTGGTTTATTTCTCCCTGGTTATTGATAAGGAAAATGACCTTTTAAAATATAATTATCTTTTCTTCTCCATAAATGGTATAGATAAAGAGAAAAATATATTCTGGGTAGTATTTTTTACTAAAATACTTTGGGATGGGAGAAGAAAACAACAATGGTCTGATGCCTTTGGAGGGACATCTATTAAGTGCCTTAGTAAAAGAGCAACAGTGGAAACCTTGAAACAAATGAATAAAACTAGAGCCAGTAAAGGGAGTTAATACAGGAGAAAAATCTACTTTCTCCCTAAATTGTTAAATTTTGAGAAAGGATTTTTATTCATGTTAAATATTTGTATGTCTTCTTTTTCTCTATGTGTTTGCATGCTTGTGTACACACATACCTTTTGTGGTCACTTTAATATAGCTGCTGCCCTAGCAAATGACTTAACTAGTTCCTTTTATTCTATCTTTCCATGTGTTAGTATGAGGCCAAAAGAACCCAATAGCCACCATGCTATAGACCTAATCCACAACTGCAGCTAGCCACAGAGACAAGACACACAGAGAGAGAACATTTCTTACTAAGCCATTGGCAGGTGAGCCAGAATTTAGGTCTTCTCTATCATCCATTTATCAACCATTCACCCAATATAAAGTCAATGAATGTTTACTATGCTCAGGGCTCAGTTCGATGTGGGAGCACAATAAGATGTCTATCCTAAGATATTTGCCTTCCAGAAAGTCATCATTTATGGAGCCAGTCAATACCTATCAGCAGTGAAAAAATGGTATAGTTCAAGCAACATCACTAAGCAAGAAATCCTAACAATAAAATGAACTGCACAGCATATAGTTTTAGGAGTTGAGATAAGTGGGAGAACTCTGACAGTGAGGAGAGACTTTGTGGCTGGCGAGTAATTTGGTTTGTTTTTTTGTCTGATGTAAGGAATTTGAAATTTTTGTTTTAATGTCTTCTCAACAGGGGCAGACTAGGCCTCAGGAGGTGTTTGGAAATGTGTAGAGGTTTATTTGGTTGTTATAATAACTGGGAAGAATTACTGGCATTCAGTGGAGAGGGGGGAAGCTTAAAGCCCTGCAATGGGAGGGACAGTCTTGTCCAAGAACAGTTGTCACACTCCAAAAGCCCACAGAGAAACACCAATCAAATTCTCACTTTTAGAATATTTTATTTATTCACCATACAAATTCAAAGGTGGGAAAACATTTAGAAATTTTGCACACACTCTGAAAAGTGACTATTTAGAAATACTGGTAATTTGGAGCATCTTGATTTTTAGCCAGAGTTCAGATTTCTAAGCAGAGTATCATAAAAATTCAAAAAGAAGTCTTAGTGCAAGGGTTCTTAGAGAAATAATTTTCTTAATATTGTCAACCAAAAAAATGATAGACAAGACTAACACAAAACTGAAGTTAACGAGGCTCTGACATTTTTATAAAACACATTCTAACTTTAGCTGATTTAAATTAAAAAGCCCAGCAGTCTAGCAGAGAGCTGATTGATTTGAAAAGCATGAATATGAAATAATGAGGGCTCTGCCATGCTCTTCGTGGTAAGGGGTAATAAATGATCTATCCCTGGCCAAGAGCAAAGAAGATGAGGAACTTTCTGCGTTTGAACTGCAGAAATTTGCATTGCATTGAGACTAAAAGTTATTCAAATACTGCTTTTCTTATGCTCACTGTAGCATATTTTTATATCAATCTTGATAATGAACAAGAAAAGGACTCTGGTAAGCATTTCATCTGTCAAAGACACTAATGGCTGCTTTCTTAAATTCCCTGTGTGCTTTAGACATGCCAGCCTTATAGACAGATGAGCAGAAATTGTTTCTGTAAGGACCTGCCAGATGCAGAAGGTTTAAAAAGCTCAGGTTAGAAAGCTAATTTTACCTTCATTTGGAAATTTATCATCTGTTTTTGGAAGAGTACTGACTTTGCATTACCATAAAGTACAGTATAATCAGAAGGCTGTGAATAGAAAGAGGCAGTGACTGATAGTGAGACTCAAACTCTTCTTTGTTGTCACAAAACTTTCATACTTCAGTGTTCGCCATCCGTAAGATGGTCAAATAGTAAAGTTCATCCTCTCACTGAAGATTAATGAAGTGAGACTTATCAAGAACTCAGAGATCAATCCCAAGATACTTTTAAATTCTTTGGAATGAAACCACTCTAGGTGACATTTATCTAGAAACCAGACTGACAGAGGTCTTTTGGAAGCCCAATAAAAATTAACAGGACAAGAGAAAACTTAATTTCCAATCACAGAAATTAGATGCTCATTGTATTTGTGAAACAGAGATAAAAGTACAAGGGTGCTGTTCTAAGTCATATCACTAGGCACAAAATTTGGTCACAATGTGGTTTGTCCTTTTCATCAAGTCCCATTCATAGGTCCAAAATAACTTCAGTCTGACTCTTACAAAACCAATGCCTGTCAAAGTTAGGGTGGGAACAAGAGATTGTGCCACCAAATACGGCTCCTAGTACTTCCCATGTGAGGATATGCTGCTCCTAAGCACGTAAAAGTTCTCATTCCCTTAGAAGCCTGGAATATCAACAATGGCAAAAGAAAGAGGAGTGAAGCAGAACAGTCCCTTTGGTCTGTGAAATGTCGTGTGTATTATCCTAATTGGACATTTTCTAAGCAGATCTATTGTAATAACTCTTGAGGTATTTATATTAATTTACTCCTTGGAGAAATATTTAATTATCATTTTTTAGGTACTTCTTAACTTGGTTGCTGTTAAACTGTGTCTGAAAATAAACTCTACTTGATGTTCCCTGTGGGATCCATCAAGAGATGGACTTTCAGGCAGCTTAATGAAAGAGAAGGGTCCATCAACATTGTTTAAAGAATTATAGAAACTGTGCTTATTGCCAGAGGCTCTGAATGTGGCCTGGAAGCTTTGTCCAACTGTCCCACCCTTTGCTGGGGCACAACTGTCCCACCCTTTGCTCCAAATCTGATTGCAAAGGAATAAAGGGCTTGAGGGGACTGTGGAATCCCAACAACTGCTAGTGACAAGCCTGCTGATGGACTCATGTGGGCAACATCAGATTACAATTTACATCTATAAATGGCCGACAAAGTTACAGTGAGCAGAGCTTCATTGCTGCCCTTTCTCATAAAGTGTTAGCTTTTACTCTGCCAATGTAGATATTCAACTGGGTTTATAGGGAAATGCCGAAGTATTCCTCCAGGGGGAGCAATCTGAAGGCACCAACTAAACATTGGGGGTACAGAGAAGTAATTTAAGGTTAACTCATCCCAAACTCATTAGATCAACTGGAAAGTGCCAGAGAGAATGCTAACCTTGCAAAAAAAAAAAATAGCTATATCATTTTCTCTATTGCAAATTCACCTGGGATCTGTTAAGGCCCTTGGTCCTACTGTATTCTCTTTAAGCTATTTCTATGAAATAGAGAAAATGATATAGCTATTTTTTTTTTTTGCAAGGTTAGCATTCTCTCTGGCACTTTCCAGTTGATCTAATGAGTTTGGGATGAGTTAACCTTAAATTACTTCTCTGTACCCCCAATGTTTAGTTGGTTATGGGTTCTAGAATCAGACAACCTGGGTGTGAAGCCCAGGGCTATTGCTTACTACTCATATAACCGAAAGTGAGTTATTGCTCAACCTTTTTGTGCCTCAGTTTTTCATTTTTCAGTTGGGGATAATACTATTGTCAGAGGTGTATAGAAAGCTCTTAGAGAGTGTCTGGTACACTGAAAACCCTCAATAAACATCCAAGATTATATCAATAAACATTTTTGGAGCTGACTTTCAGAAACTTCATTTGTATGATGGCATTCACCATTGCCACCACTCCCTTGAAATGATTTTTATTCATATCAGTTCCATTATCTGAGAAGTTAGAACTGGATTGCAGACCTTATTAATTCTCACAACATCATGAAGAAGTAGATAAGTATAAGCCACTGTCCCACAGTGGAAAAGAAAAGTTCTTCTAATAGCATCATTGTCAAAGATGGGGAAATAATGCCACATGTACCTAGATCATCATTAGCTGGCTGATTCTCTAGGGTGTCAAGGTCTTTCTCTTTTCACTGTGTTTCATGAACTTAGTGACTTCACCTGGGAAGTCCTGATGGCTAAGTCACTACCCCAAAGAAGGGAGGATGTAGGGAAGAAAGGATGAAGAGAACCTCAAGTTGGCATCACTTGAGAGATCGTTAAGTGCAGTAGTCAACCCTCTATCCACAGAGGATATGTGGATGCCTGAAATTGCAGATAGCACTGAACCCTATGTATGCTGTTTTTCCTATGCATATGTACCTATGATAAAGCTTAATTTATAAATTAAACACAGTAAGAGATTAACAACAATAATAATTAGAACAATTATAACAATATACTATAATAGAAGTTTGTGAATGTGGTCTCTCTCAAAATATTATACTGTACATAACTTTTCATTTAAAGAAGCACTTATAACTTCTCTTTGACATATTCGATTTGCCAGCACCACTACTCTTTCATTATTAAATAAAATAAGGGTTACTTGAACACAAGACAGTTGATCTGAGAACCAAGATAGCTACTAAGTGAATGACAGGTAGGGAGCATATGCAGTGTGGATACACTGAACAAAGGGATGATTCACATCTTGAGTGGGATGGAGCCAGACAGTGTGAGATTTCATTATGCGACTAAAAACATCATGCAATTTTAAACTTATGAATTGTTTATTTCTGGAATTTTCCATTTAATAGTTTTGGATCGCAGTTGACTGCAGGTAACTAAAACTGCAGAAAGCAAAACTGTGGATAAAGGAGGACTACTGAATGACTTTTGTTGGTTTTCCACTCAGGAGCATCTGCTAGGGTCAACACAAATCTTACAGAACAGAAGAGAATGGCATTTGTCATGGCTTTGGTAAAAGCTACCTCTCAGACAAGATGCTAATTTTAGTAGGAATATGACCCTATTGTTCCAAGATATTATATGTATCCACAGGAGTGGGACATTAGTTTAATACACAGCATTCCCAAGACTAATTTGGCTTCACTCTATCTCCCTGAGCCAAGGTTAACATATCCTAGAAAAGATTTGGAGAGAAAGGAGTCATTTCCTAAGGGTAGGGGCTTCTGAATGTCTCATATTTAGATATCACAGAAATTCCTATTGGTTTTGTCATCTGACCCAGTGGATTCTCAGGTATAATTTGTTGGGCCCAGTGTGATATGTTTCTGAATGAGGCATAAAGTCCCCTGAATGTCTTCAGCTTCATTAGAGGCTATGCCCAGCTCTAATTTTCTTCTTGGGCTCAAGCTTCTTCCCACAGACTCCATAAAGAAGATCATCTTGAATCCATAGGTCATATGCTATCAAAAGACAAAGAGAGAGAGAGAGAGAGAGAGAGAGAGAGAGAGAGAGAGAGAGAGAGAGAGAAGAAAAAGACACCAGAAGTTTGAACACAGTTTCTTTTCCTAAGGTGCAAATTCCAACAGAACCATTTCTTACATTATAGGGTCCATAGATCTTATTTTCTTGAACCAAAATGAAGCTGTCCCAAGCCCTTGATACTTCTGCTCACCATGCCCATGTTACAGTGGTGTATATTTAGGTACATTAGCAGCTTCCTTCCATGTTACCTCTGTTCTTTGTTTATGCAGCGTGGGTTACTCACCCTACTCAAGCTGAGCTGATAAATTCTGCTGATCCTGATGCAAAGAGTGAGCCACGTACAGCAACTTGGGAAACTGGGAGGTACAGAGCCGGGAAGATGAAAGAGAGAAGTGGGCCTTTGATTTTACTGAAGAAAGTTGGCATGTTTGTACAGATTTTTCTACAAGATGACATAACGTGGTTCCCAGTAGCAACATGTCATCTGGCTGAAGTGCTGCTGGTATCGCTCAGCTTCCCACTGAGAAAAGCAGCAGGCAGACCAGATTCAGCCAAATACCTGCAGACATTTCGGCCTCAGCTGCACCCAATGTGTCCTTGCCCACTCTTTGCACCAAGTTTTGAAATCCATCTGCATTTAGAAGGAGGTGTCTTCTCCCTGCTTCTCTATGACCCTTCTGCTGAAACCAATTAACATTCTCCTTTATAGTAGGCATTTGATACCCCAGAATCCTATCAAGCCTTAAAAAAAAAAACCTGTTTATATTGAATGATAAAGCCTCTACCTGCCAAGAATTCTTTTCCAGCCTGAAACTCAAAAACCACAAGCAAAGCATGAGTTGTTCTAAGTCCAAGCAAAACCTCCTAAATTTGCCTAAGATGAAACTACCAGCCACCTAACAAAATTGGTCAACGGCAGGCTGCACAGTAAGTCCAGGACTTCAAGGCAAGTCAATGTAAGTGGGAGATGGGTAAACAAAGGATAGGAGGGTGTGCTTAACATTCTCCTTTTTATACAAGAATTGGTGTGGCTTTATGCTGAGAGCTGGAATTAGTGAACAGGCCTGGGTCAAAACTGAGGTCTGGTCAGCATGCAAGGACTACCATCCATTGAAAAATCACAATGTGCCATATGTTGTGCAGACACATCATAGGCAATATTTCTGCGGGTACCATTATTATCCTCAGATTACCAGTGAGTAGGCTGAGGCTTGGAGAGGTTCAGTGATTTGTTCAGGTTCATTCAGTGGTGGAGCTAGCATTCATTCTCCTATGGTATGGCTGACTCCAAAACTCAGGCGTGGTTTCAAGCTCATGCTCCACTGCTGCTTGAGTTAGATATAAATAAAGCAGCTCACTGTGGGCCTTGTATACAGGTACCTGGAGCATTTTATGTCTGTCTAAGGCTCCCTATTTAGGGAGCATTCTTAGTGTTTTACTATCAAATTCAATTCTAAAATGTTTATTTTCCTTGCAACTAGGGATAATAACAGTTAATATTTAGTGAGCATTTACCAGGTGTGAGACATTATACCACGTACCTTGAAATATGTGACTTCATCTAATCACTACAGCATGGTTGGCGTTATTATCTCCATCTTACAGAAAAGAAAACTTGGTCTTGGAGAAGTAATGTAACCTGTCTAAGCTCATATATTAGGTTAACCATATTAAATTGCCACTTCGTAGGTCAAAACCAATCAGATATAGGTCAACTTCATTTTAAAAAGCTAAACTGGGACTGAGTCCAGGTCTGCCTCCTTACTAATTAGCAAAAAAATAATCTATGGCTCAAAGTTGGAATCAATTTTCCTTGGCATCTATTAGAAAACAATGCCCCAGATCAGAAAGTAATAAACCCTCAGAAACCACTTGTAGTGGCTTTACAATGCACAGACCTACATATGTTTCTACAATGAGCAGACACAAAAGATGGTTGGGATTGTGGTCTAAGTGGTTGAATTTAAACTCAGCCTTTGGATCTCATATCACACCCCTCTCCCCCATCTTCTTGTTTATACTTGATTCCTCTTCAGCTCTGCCCTGTTTCTGCCTCCTGATTTCTGTCCTCAGATTCACCTCATACTTGTGCTTCTCCTGTCATGGCTTGCTTTTACTTGGCTCCTTTTTTGGATTGGCCCTGGGCATTAGGTGGCTCCATGTGACTCATCTCTTCTCTAGGTTCCCAAGTCTCCCTCACTCTGGGCCTATGCACTTTTGCTCTCAACTTAACCCTCTGGAGCTACTTGCTCTTGCTCGTAGCCCAGCCTTGTCTAGGCAGCTGTTCACCCTGGGGCTGACCTTGATGTTCTCTTAATTCCCAGTTTTTCATATCAGCCACTTTTTACTCCCACTGATCTAACTTCCTTCCCTTTTCCCCAGCCTAGTGTGTGAGCTGGGACAGGACAGACTTTGAAGGTCATGGTGATAAATTTGAAGGGAGCGCGAGAGTGAGCTAGTTCTGTTTGGCCCATGAGTAGGAAGGAGATCTTCAGAGAGTGGGTGACTCTGGCAAAGGCCATGAGAAGCTGTGGCTGTTTCAGGGGAAAGAGAGCTATGGTAAGATGGTATGGTGTGGGTAGGGAAAGGGTGGGGGAATACAAGAATTAGGTTCTGTTGGTTACCCAAATATGCAAATCACTTAAAAGCTTAGTTTTTAGAAGGAACCACTAACGAGGCAAAAGAAACAAGCAAGCAATATCCCTATAGAGAGAAGTAGAAGGAGAAGCGGCTGATTCCCACTGTTTAACTACAAATAAAAATGTCTTCCTTTCATTCTAAGTGAAAGTAGTGACAGGGGCAGGGAGGACAGAATGGCATGCAGAAGGGGAGATCAGCTGTTTTTCCTCCTCCCTTCCTTATGGAACGTTTCTTCCTCCTGGCCAGTCCAAGCCTTTGGCTCCATATCCATGGACCAACTAATTAAAGGGATGGAAAATTTTAAAGATCTGGAAACAAAGACCCAAAGGAAAGTAATGTTGAAAGATTTTAACAGAGAGAAACCAATCAACTTTATGAGAGAATAAAAAGGATTATAAGAGACATATTTGGGATATTTGGAAACTGGCTAATAGGAAACCACAAAATGATGTGTAAACTTACCTATGGCATTTTATTACCTGGCAGCTCTAGGACTGTGCAGTTGATCTTACTCATGTTTAAAGATTAATGCAATGAGGAAAGCCCTTTTCCTACAGTTCAATCATTCTTGCTGTCTCTGGGGTATAACCACATGGATGGGTTGTAGTCATACAACTTGGTCATGGCAGTGAAAGGAGACTTAGAAGATAACAGAAACTAGAAATTTTAATTGGAAGGTGCAAGGGGCCTGAGAGCAACAAAGGCCAGAATCTGAGCCTGTTCATGCAAGCCCAGGAGGCTTTGAACACCTCCATTTCTACACTGATACCCTCTTGGACTGAGCCATCCCTCCAAGCAGAGTTGGGAAAGTTTCCTTGAGCCTGATTCTATGAAAGAGATTGTATGGTGATATGGTTACTTTGGTGAGCATAGAACATTGATTAGTGACTTAAAGAATGAGCTTTGGAGTCAGATGCCTTGCTTCAAATCCCAATCCCTCCATTCTATTATTCAAGCAAATCTTCTTATCTACATTTCTGTTTCCTTAGCAAAACAAATGGGAAAGCATAGCTACTTCATAGAATTAAATAAGAGTATGTGTATATGTAAAATGCTTGGCATATGGCTTCATTCATATGAAATCCTGAAAAAATGCTAGGTGAGGTAGTAAGCATGTGATGATGATGATTCCTAGTTTGAGAGTCAGGTGGACAGCAAAAAAAGATGCTTTAGTTTTCAACCTCAGAAACTTTCTTTACCTATCTATATTTAACTTTTTGGTCTCCAAAAACTTTGGTTTTTCTGCCCTTGCTGGGCCTCATCTTAGACTCATAAATGCAGGTGAGATGCTCATTTCCTCTGTTTCGCATGGCCTCCAGAGCAATGTCCTCTCCTTTGCTGTCTTTCCCACTCCTGGGGCAAATGGTGCTGCCTGACACGACCAGGAACATCTGAGAGAAGGCATTTGATAAAGTCCAACCCCTTCTTCCATTTGATTTGGAGGAGAAACCACACTCTATCAAAGTGATATGAGAAGAACCAGCTGCAAAGTAGCTCTATATTGTTTCCTTGCGTATGAAACACCGTATAATGTATCCACTTTTAGGCAGCAGTGTTATTAAGCAGAAGAGTAATTTAGAAGGGCCTGATTTGGAGACTGTTACTTGATACGCCTTTAATGGAAAATATTTTGTGTCCATTTACTGGAAGCGATGCATCTCAGTACTGTGGTTTAGTTGGACCACACTCATTAAAACATGCTTGAGTATTCCATATGCTTGTGGTTAATGAACATTATACTCCTTTGGTTGTTCTGTTTTCTGTCTTGTAATTTCCAGTCCTGCCTGTGTTGCATGTGATAGGGAAAGGGTTGGGGGAGCTTTGGAGATGATTTGTATCGGAATTAAATTGATTTAAGCAGCTAGTGTGGGTCAATAAATAACGTTCAGCATGTTTATTTTATTCTGTGTTCAAGGATGGCAATGTTTATAGCTTGACTCAAAATGGATTGCAATTTTAAAAAAGATGGTTATCTTCTGAACATTGATTTTCTTATGTTTTCACAAATTGGACACATATACAACTTCACCTGTGTAGATATAACAGTCACATATCTTCAGCATTAGGGAATTAAATTCTCCATGATGAGAACTTATTCCCTTTAAAAGTGAAAACATATTTATTTTAATCGTTTAAATGAAAATCTTTTTTAAATCATAAAACATATTTCTCTGACTTTCTAAACAGTGATTCTCAACACAAGTTATCCTTTTCTTGGTAAGTCAGAATGAGGGTGAAAAACCATCATCCTTGTACTGATTTAAGACTAGCTTAAGTGTTATCAAGGTTCCTTCATTAGATGTCTCTGGGTGACCACGTCCTTAGAATTCTGATGTTAGGATATTTCTTATGTCCTTCCTGGCTACCATTCTGTTGATGTAACTTCTTGCTTCTATCAGGAGGTCTACTTCTATGCTTTCTCCTTAAATCAACCATTTTTACATACCCTTGGATGAAGAGATCACATAACCAATCATAGTGGACTTTTAAATAAAGTTAGAGTAGAGAGTCTCTGAGCAAGTTTTTCTTAGGAATAAACCCTTTACATGTTAGCACATGGACTTTGTGAGATCTCATTTGGCTATTCTAGTAGCCTCTCATGCTTGTTTTGGTGTTCCAGTTAGGGGAAGTTATAAGATGTCTGAATTCTAGGTAATTGAGATGTTGCTATAATCTTGAAAAAAGAATCTGTCACTTTAACTTAGTCTGCCTGTTCATCTATTAGATCCTGCAGTGAATGATGCAAATCTTCCTGACCAGTCCAGCCCACATTAATCCCTCCTCTGATTCTCTAATGGTATCGCTTTGATCTCTAACACACAGTTAGTGCTGTTTTATACACAGTAGATCCCTGGAATTCACTAGAGATATATTTTAAAGCCTCAGTGAATCCCCATAATTGCAAATATTATTATAGCATAATAATATTCCTCACACAATACAATAAAATGTAGAAAAATTTAAGTGTTTCTTTAGACCCTAAGTGATTCTATAAATATAGGACTTAAGTTACTTATAAAACTGGTTGGCTTTCATGTTAGGGCCATTTCTTACAAAGAAATAAAATTTTATTATTTCACCAACATTACTGCATGGTCCCTGACAGGAGGAAACAAAGCACAATTTTGAGGGGGATGTTGCAGGTTACACCGGGCTCCAACATCCAGCTAAGTGATGCCTTGTATATACCAGGCTCCCACCTTGGATGATTCAAATTTGAATTCACAATAGGTCATGGACCAAGGATTGCAACTTCAGATGCCCACAGGGCCATGTAAATGAGTGAAGAGGGACAGGTTTATGAATGAACTCCATTGACATTTCTGTTCTTGTCTATTTCAAACATAGCTTTTTATCTGATTGTGGCCATAACACTCAAGGGCACACTCACACGTTACTTAAACCCCCTTCTCCTTTGTCTTTTTCCCTTCTAGAGCCTGAAACTTGATTTTCCAGTTTCCTCGTAACTAGGAGTAGACACATGACAGAGTCCTGGCCAATGGGACACAGGCAGAGTTAATGGGAAGGACCGACTGCCTTTTGTACCTCTTCTTTCTTTCTGCCTGAAACATGCAAAATGCTTTTCAACTATGGAAATGAAAACCACACAAAAGATGGTAAAACAGAAATATGTAAGGAGTCTGTGTCTGTGTCTCTGACAACTTTGTGGAGCTGCTGACATTCATACTTATTTAAGCCAATGTTTTCGAGTTTTCTATTACTTGCAGCTGAATGTATTCTTGATGAATTCACTATTCATTGTTCTTATGTCTTATTTCATAATGGAACGTTAAACTATGTTCTTTCATTCAAACACATTCCTGTTAAACACGTGGTCAGTCTTTCCACAAAAACTGTCACCACTCCTCAATTTTTGAAAAAAAAGATACACAGCCCTCTCAGTCTATTTCTTTTACCTATTTTTTGAAGACAAATGCTTAAGATTTTTTTTTTAAGTGAAAAAGATGAATAAATGTTAGCTGACCTCTGACTCAGCGCTAAAGAAAAAGTAGAAAATGACAAATGCTATGGGAAGATGAAAGATTCATATCCCATTCAAAAGGATATGGGAATAGGGATCCAACATTGCCTATGTCTTCCCAAAAGAGAGATATATTTATTTAAAAAAAAACATAAATATTTGTAGCATGTCTTATTTTTATAAATTTTTTGACAGCTAATTTATAAATTTTTACATATTCTGTGAGCCAAAAATGTGTAGGATAGCTATACGTGTGTGCCTGGATGATTTGCCTGGTTTCCAGTTTATATCTTCTGCTACAGGCAAGCTCATTAAAATTGCACATTGGAGAACACCAAAGATCTACTATACTAACTTATATTGTTATATTTACTCTATAAAGTCTCATCTTTCCAACTCAAATGTAGGCAATCTAAAAGAAAGGAGCAGGCTATATATTTTTTCATATTCCTTAGGACACCATCCCTGTAGGCTCTCTGGTGGGTCGTTGTAGGATATCTTCAAAGAAACATGATATCCTGGTGCTCAACATTGACACATATTTATAGAACATTAACGTAGGGTACAACACCATGAAAAACACAAAAGAGTGTGGAAGAAATAAAAAAGAAATTGAAGAAACTGTGGTAAATCCCTGCAGTTTCATGGAAGGGACAACACTCATGTGACCTAGTAAACCATAAACTATTAGCTCAGGACAGGGAGTATTGCACAAATTGCACATATGTGTCCTGAGGGAATGAGAAGTCGATCTGTTATTACTCAGGGAAAACTTCATGCAGGGTGTGAACCTTAAACTAGATCTTGGACAGAAGAAGGACCCACCGTACTGGGGGAATAGCTACTCAGACTCAAAACACAGAGTCTGTTTAAGGATGAGAAACCTCCCTCCTAAAAGAATCTGAAACTTGAATATCTTTTCTTAGATAGAGTGAAAAATCATCTCTGCATGAATTGTTTATTTGTATACACACAGCATGTCTCATGACAGTTTAGGTGAAAATGAAAAATTTGAATGCTGAGAGTATGCCAGATATGTGTGTTAAACACTAAAGTAATTTCTATGATAATGAATGCATGCTTTTACTGAGCTGTGAAAATTTCAAGTAAGATGAATTACCAAGTACCTCGGTACATTTAGCAACGCTTGGATGTTATCAGGGCTGGGAAGTTAACTTTAATACTGTACATCGAGCATCCAGCCAAACACCCAAAGAATGTGGAACGAAAGCTAAGGGAGCCACACATCTTTAGAAAAATCCCCAAACTTGACCAACAACATGTGCTTGCTTGATTCCTCAAGTTTCAGCAGGCCGAGAGCCAAATTTTCTGAATTCATTTCATACCTGCGATGGCTTCCAAAACTAATAGTTTCTGCTTTTGTTTGTTACACAGTAGTCATGGATGATACGACAAGAACAATAAGATGGGGTGAAAACCAGAAATGGACAGGGCAGCTGTTGGCAGTCTGAAATGGAGCTCAGCCAACTTCATAGGTAGAGGAGGCAAATCGAAGAGGTTTGTGAGGTTCTAGTCAGTGTACTGCACGAGGTACTGTGAGGGACCCCAAAGATATGTAAGTGATCTGTGTTTGTCCCCAAGGAGACTGCAGTACAAGTACTTTAATAATCAAGAAGACTCGCTATGAAAGCAGACTCCTGGTTCAAGTCTTGCCTCCATCACATCATATATAAGCTGTATGATCTTGAGCACGTTACTTTACCTCTTTGAACTTAACCTCAGTATCTTCATATGTAATATGGAGCTAGTCCATCTTACATCAGAAGATTATTGCTAGGGTTCCATGAGACATTACAGGCAGAACAGTGGCCCAGTACAGGATCCCCACATATTAAATGCTGGCTAATGTCTTTGTGGCAATGAAAACTCGGCATTATGCGAAGGGCTGAGTTAATTAAAGGTGATTCCTACGCAATGACCTCATTTTCAGGCACACAGAAAGAAATTACAGTTGGCCCAAATGTGGTTTATCTGTTTGGTGGGTACAAAGCAAGCTATGGCCTGATGTTTGCTCCTCGGTAAAGTATGTTGACAGATAGATGGTGCCCTGGGACTTTAGACTGGAACAGATTCGGAGGCATGTCATCAGAGGCCCCAAATCTGAGTCATAGAAGTTTGTAGCTGAACATGATTAAAGGTCATGGAGACTATTTTAGGGAAAAAAGACACCTGCTCTTCTCTACTCATGCTCACAGCCTACTCATGGCAAGAGCAGCAGCCTGGCCAGTGGTTAGCTATGTTGTTCATCTTTTACAACAGTTCTTCCTCTACCCAAACCCTCTGTTCCTACTGCTGCCACCCAGCATTCCCTTTGCTACTGCTCTGTCAGTGCAGCCCAGTTCCTACTGAGGGGAGAACAGAGGAAATGGGAGAGGGTGGGCCTCTTGCAGGGTAGTATGGCTGCCCACCTAACCTGAGATGGTTCTGATAAAATTCTGGCTAAAGGTAGAAAGGTTAAACCAAGAAAATTTTCCTAGGATGCTACTGATAATACTGAGGCCCAGGATTTAAAAACAAATAGCAAGATGAACCTTTTTTAAGAGGGTGGGAGAGAATAAGCAAGCTGGCGTTTCTCTTGGGACTGAGAAGCACATGAAACTAGTCATCTTATTTGCATCTGTGCCTCCCGCACCACTCTGTGCTTTCTGGAAAACAATTATGTCAGGAAATTTTATTAATTTTGTCTTTGGGTAAATCACTGCCTCTAATTGGCTTTGAGAGTATGGTGATTGCAGAGCCGCTGTGGGTAAGCGCACAAATGAAAACACCCTTTTGTCAGTGTGATGAAATGTAATTGAATGATGACTCCAATTTTTAATAACCCCAGAACATTAGCACTCTGAAAGCGTAGCTATTGCTTTGGTTAAAAGATAGCACATTATTCAAGTATGGATGAAGTACCATTGTGATGGCAAATGGAAGCCATTTCATTTGCCTAGAAATAACAATAATGCAGCATCAATAGTAATAATAGCTTGTAACCTGCTGAGAGTTGGGTAGTATTATAAAATTTTTGGGTATAACTCATTGAAACTTCACAACCTTTTGAGGTAGGTGCTGTTGTAATCTCCATCTTGTACATGTGGACACCAAGGCACAGAGAAATTTTAGAATTTACTTAACTTCACGTACGTAGTACATAGTAAAGCCAGTCCGAGAAAGATTGCCAACACCTTCTGCAATGATCATATGTTGAATGTGTTGGTTTCCTACTCACTTGTTTAACTATTTGGGCTTTCATTTGGCTTTCATCCTTTTCCATACATTTCCCATGTTTTAGGTTTAACCATATGAAATTACTGTTTTGCAAGGCAAAATCATTGACTTTTAGGAGTTTTGGACGGTTTAACCTTGTATTTTGGTCCAGGGGTCAGTCCTAGTTAATTAAGTTAATGAAGACAATAAACACATTGCATTTTCCTGATCATGGCAATCTATTCAGGAGGACTGACATAATCCAACCAAGATAAATCTCAGGACTCATACCTGGAATGTTTGGATGGAAGTTGTTGTGTACAGATAAAAGCTTCGGAACTCTTACTGCTGTATTGACAATAGATTAAAAATGAAAACTATCCATGAGGTTTTCATCCTTATCTATAGCCAAGAGAACCACAAAATATAGAGCCAGGACCTTGTATGCACCATACTTAATCATTGATCGCCCTGTTTTTTCACTTAGATGAGCCAATCAATCTCCTTTTTAATTTAGACAACCAAGTTGGCAACTGATTTGAGTACTTATTCCTAGTCACAGTTCAATCATTCTTGAATGGAGAGAGACAAAAGAGGGTTACCCCTTTGCAACTGATATAGGTGGCAGAGAAGCCAGAAAGTACAATGACCCTTTATTTCTGAGTTTTCTTCAGCCTCTAAGCCACATAATGCTGAGAAAAGCCTTTCTTTATTACACAACTTGCTTTTTCTTTTTACCTGCAATCCTTTGAACTCTATCTTTGCTGTCTCTGAAGCAAACAACTGCATGACAAAGGCACACAGTGAAATGAGGTATGCTTTTTTACTGGCATCAAGTCCCTCCTGAAGCGAGATAGAGGAGGCTTAGATGGAAGAGCCTCCTATTGCTCCTCAGGTTGTTGGAAGACAGTGGACAATGTGAAGTTTTACATCTAGTGAGGACTTATTTAGGAAAAGTAGGAAGTGGGGAGTAGAAGTCAATGTCTCCTGATCTTTTGTTATAAACGTATTTTGAAATCTATAGTAAGTCATTTTATGTAGTATTTTTCCATCTGGAGTTAGCAGTCACCTTATTTGCCTTCACTTCATGGGGATGTGATGAAGATTAAATAAGGACACTAGCACTCTGGTAGCCCCATAAAAGGCAGAAGGTGTCGGTTGCCTACCCAATGTCCACCCTATTCTTCCTATTTCTTCCAGACAGAATCCTAACTTTGCACAGAAGTTCATGAGTAAGAATGTTTCACAGTACAATGTGCTGCCTGGTTAGGGCTTTTCTATGAGCTAAAGGAAGCCAAAGCCAATTCTGAAGATGGAAATGATTGTTCCAATTGCTTCAGGGCATTGTTTTTCTGGTAATTGATGACTGCTCTGTCTAGGAATACAGAAACTGTGTATTTCAGTGGTAACATGAGTAACGTTCTTTGATCATAAGCGATTTAATTATAGGCTCAAAAAGCTTAAAATATGGAGGTGAGCCTTTCAGTGTTATTCTACTGAAAGCGTGTTAGAAACCACATGCCATTCAAAATGAGACGAGGTCGCAGAGAGATATTTCATTTCTGCTCATGGGTGGGGATGGGAAAATAAGAAAATATCTCCTGGAATTTATTGACCTACATTCATTTACAAAATGCCAGGGTCCCTTGGGCTGAGGGTTTAAGCTGAGGAACAAAGGGCCAAACCTGTTGAGATGCTGCTTTCCATTCTCACTTCCCAATAGGCTGCCCTACAGTTCTCAAGACACTTTTATTTCTCATGAAGTAGGTAGGCAGTCCAATACTAACTTCAGGTTATAGAACTCATGATTTTCCTGTCAGTTCAGCCATTAGAACTTCTCTTCCTAAGGCTGCAGTGAGGCCGAGGACAATGTCACCAGTTGTAGAGGGAGCACATGCAAACTCTAGGAGTGAATGAAGTAAAACCAGAGTCAGTCGAGGGTGGTCTGTAGAGCAGGTTGCAAACACTGACCATACTCCTGGTAGCCAAGGCAGCTGGCACTGAAGAATATTCTAGATCCCTTAAGTTACATGGTGGAGACTAAGGCACTGGTCTCTCTGGTGAAGTGAGATGGTGTGGGTGAATAGGAGAGATGGAGGGTATGTGATATTCAGGATCCTTCTGGGGATGGAGGCCCCCTCGAGTAGAACACATAAGGAAGCTTTTGTAGGCATTCAGGTAGAAATGACTCTCAAGAAAGCCCTTAAAATAAAGAAAAAGAAATTCATCTGGCTGTCTGAGGAGATTTGAAGAATGAAGGCTGGGAAGCCCTAGGCCCTGGCAATAGTGGGAATCAGTTATAAGTCTCAGAAATTCTGAACACTATCTGACTTTCATCATCTTTTGAAATATCTCCAGAATAAGTAAAATAATCACAGCAGGCACTAATTTTATATCCTGAAGAGAGAGGAAAATGGGAAAATAAAATAAAAACTACAGTTTTATCATGTCAAATTCAGGCCAATTGTAGTGATGTATGAACTCTCATCACTTACTCCTCATGACTGGGCTACATACACAATGAGGGTCACTCACATACAGCACTTGATAGAGTGGGACTGACTGGGTGTTACTTGATTCCAGTAAAAAGACTGTTATTTATGTGCTCAGTGTGTTACTTGTAATGTCAGGGACATTTTGTCTGTGCTGTAAATACTTTTGAGAGAGCATTATTGGGGAGACTTTAGTGCTTTACAGATCAGAATGGGCTAAATTTTACAACAGGGTGGTTGGCTGATCCTTGGGTCTGGTTCAGGCTCTGCAGGAAGCATGGACTCCCTCAGCCTGTGAAAAGATTGAAATTTTCAATAGCCCAGAGTCACTGAGAAACCATCACAATGTCACCACCATACCAATGACATGACAACTTTTCATTAGGCTTACTCTGAGGCCGGATACCATGCAAAAGATTATACGTTGTCTTATTTAATTCTCATCATTACCTTATAAGGTAAATTATTACTTCTATTTTGTAGATGAAGAAGAGGAGGCCCAGCATTGCACAACTGACAAGGAACAGAGCCAGAAGGCAAAGGCAGGTGTGTGTGTGTGACCCCCACAGGAAGCACCAGGCTGGGTGAGAAGCCTGAAGAGGACCCTGAACTCCTGAAGCTAACTCTAAGTCATGTCTGAATGTCACACTAGAGTCTTTGCCCCATGTGACATTTAGTTCCCTAGTGCGGGTCTGACGAGAGTGAGTCTCATAAAATCACATACATGTCAAAGGAGGCCTTGAAGCTAAATTCCAGCAAAAGCCCCAAGGGCCCATTTAGTTTCTAAATGTTCACATCTTGCCTAAGTGCATTTTGGAGAAAGTGACCTCCTTTCCTGCTGGGCTTGTGAGCATATCAGCCAGCCTGCAGAATGAGGCACTCAGAGAAAGTCTAGTGTCTTTGAGACACCTCCAGCTTAGCCTTGGAACCTCCACAGGAACTGTGATTCCCAGCCAGTGGTCAGTCACCTCTGCCAAACAAAGTGGCTCATGTAGGCTCAGAGAGTTGCCAATAAGATAAGGAATTGCTATCAGATTTCACCCTTCAAAGTTCTTCCTCCCTTTTTTCACTCTAGGGTTGATTCATCTTGTGTTTCAAGATAGGAGAAGGTGAGGGTCACGAGGAAATTTATAGGGCTACTTCCCAGGGCAATTTCCAATGTTTAGCCATAAATATTTTCAGGAGGGATAAAAGCAGTTACTTTATCACTACCGCCAGAACACAAATGGGCTCTGGGAGGGAGCAAAGCTGCCAGCAAGGGAGGGTGGGAAGGCAACCTAACACCTCTCTTTCCTGTTTGCCTCTGGGGAGGGAGGGAGGCCAGCCTGCTGCCAGTGTGGAGCTCAACCCTGGCCTTCCCAATTTGTACTTTATCTCTCTAGACCTGTATGTGCTTATATTGCCAGGCCTGAATTCATGACAATAGTTTCCATTTTCTCCTGTGTCCCAAGCAGGGAGCAACAAAGGAAAGACAATATTAGAGCTCATGAAATGTTTTTATTGAAACCCTGTTCTCCAGAGAGAGATTAAGGAAGAGATTTAAGCAACCTTATTACAAAGTAAACATGTGTCCTCCATCTCCATGACAGGAAATGGGAGAAAGAGAGACAAGCTCATAAAAAAAGTGTGTGCACACACGTGCGCACACACACACAGACACAGTTTATAAGAAGGATTGGAACATTAAAGAGATGTTAAATAATTGTGAGTAAAAGCAGCAAAAAAAAAAAAAAACTGCATGAGATTTAAAAAGGATCTCTTTAAAAAAAAAGTTGTACACATAATATCACTTCAGGCAGGAATTTCTTTGGGACATTATGCATTATATTTCAAATTTCTAATTAGAAAGATTCATCAAGCTCTGTATAAGAGCCAAGAGGAGAATTCTTTATCTTTAACATTATATCTTGTAAGAGCGCTGCAGATATTTTTCTGTTGACAGTGATATGAGAGCATTTGGCAATGCTACTAGAAAGATTTCAGGTGCTTCATATTTTGTTTGCATAACACTTGTTGTGTCATACCATAATGTAGTGGCATCTAACTAAATGTGCTCATTAATGAAGCTGATTAAAAAACAAACACTACATCACACCATAACATGACTGCATTTCCTCTGTTACTCCCCGCCCCTCCAACCACCAGTTTGGCTGAATATTCTGCTGATGCTGAAGTGTGCAGGAGGTGTGCCCTGCTGAGCTCTTTTAAAGAAATCCTCCTCCCTCCCTCCCTCCCTCCCTCCCTCCCTCCCTCCCTCCCTCCCTCCCTTCCTTCCTTCCTTCCTTCCTTCCTTCCTTTCTTCCTTCCTTGTTTATTTTTTCTGTTTTGTTTGGTTTGACACTGGTTATTGATGGCTAATCTCTCACTAGATCCTCCAGGCATTCCAGAACCCATAGATTTAGTGAATTTTTCACAGGAAAACCACCTCCTGTATTTGAACACATAGCTGCTTAGCGATTCCATCCTAGAGTGGGCCGGGATGGGTGGAAAAACTTGGCATGTGTAGGTGCGGCAAAGCAAGGCTTTCTTCAGAAGGGCTCACTTACTTTCCAAGAAACACTTCTCCTGTTGGGCTTGGTTTCCTTCTTTGGCTCCAGGAATACTGCCTAGTTCCTTGTCCTCCTGTGAAACACAAGTAAAGGGATGGGGTACACAGGAGAGAGAGGCCTCTCCTGCTGTCTCTATGTGTGCCCACCTGCTGGAAGTAGAACTTATGACTCTGCTAGTATTAAACAGTGTTGTCCATGAGCCATAGTGGAGGGGCAGGGAGAGTACAAAAGACCTGGTAGACCCCGGCTGTCCCTTTGGTATATTGGTTATTGTATGTGGGGGTAGGGGAAGAGGTGCAGGGTTGGCAGGGTGGGGTGGTAGGGCAGAAGGAGGCCAGCAAGGTGAATGGCATGTAGAGAGAGTGATGTTTCATCTACATAGGGTCTAGTCTCATGTCCTAGTTTTAACCTCTGGGGGTAGGGTCCCCCATTCCAGCTTCTCCAATTTTCTGCAGTTGTGGCAGCTACCCATGACGTCCGTATTATTTAGATACAGAATCGACATGGCATGTGAATTCCCCCAAACATGCTACAGAATTAGACGCAGCATTTCAGCAATACTTGACCTAAATGGCCTGATTTCTCTCTTAAGAAGATTTTAAGCTTTTAAGAGGAAAAAGCCTGCATAAAATCGAGATAGTAAGCAGTATGAATCCTCCAGGCATGTTTGAGTAAGAAAGAGCCTAAATTTAAAAAATAAAAACTGCTTCCTTGCTTACTTAATATATTCACTCTTCTAATAAGCCACCGAGCAGCTATTGTACTCTCCCAAGCCAACGGACATATATCTTGCTGAGACACATGCAACCGAAGTCAGGATATTGTCTGAGAAACTTGAGCCCACAGCTTGCGCAGAAGCCACCATCACTGCATAATTCCTTCCAGAAGAATAGAAACCCAAGCACAAGGCAGAGTGCAGTGTCCCCAAAGGACACATTGCCGTGTATGTTCAGTGTGATTATTTTCCATAACAGATTGTGCAAGGGGCCATTGTGAATGCTATCTTACTTTCTTTTCATGTCCCTTCATTGACTGCTCTCCAAGAGACAGTCCAAGACTCCAAGCCACTCTCTGTAATAAAAACTCAGCAAGTTTGAAGGATACAGCATGAAGTTCCCCAGATGGCCAGAAAGTTCTCCTGACGGTACTAAAATTCAGGAGCTTCATCTTGCATCCCAGGCAGGTGTGTTTGTTTAGCAAAGGGGAAGCTGGAAATGCTTCCTTTGAGGATGGCTCCTCTTCTCCTGTGCACCGAGGGCTGTTGTATTTTCCTCCTGGACTGCCTTGATCCCTGGCTTTGTGACTTCTGGATTTCAGAGCAGTTCCCAGGGCTTTGTTTGGATTTTGGAGGTTACTTCCATCATGATTTTTGGTACTGTGAATGGGCAGGATGAGTCCTTTCAGCAGGGATGAAGGACCATCTGTGAACTGTGATCTAAGATCATAATCTTTTTCTACTAAGGGCTTTTCTTGGACTGTCACTGAGTACATGATGATAGAAAATAGTCACACATTGGTTCCTGATCTCTAAGTGCAAGGTACTCTCTAAATGTATTCATAGCAAAATAATGTTTCCCCAACAAAATAAACGAATGGACCTGCTCTCAGATGATATAGCTCACTTTGTCACTGAATCTACTCTCCTATTTCTAAGAATTTCTGAATTCTGAGTTGAGTTCACTTTGGTGCATTTTGGTAAACACCCCAGTTTTATCAAATTCGGTGGTTCTCAAAACTTCACGATCATAATCACCTGGAGGGCTCGTTAAAATCGCTTGCTGGACACCGTCCCTGCCACCCTCCCCCATAAAGCTTCTAATTGAGTCGCTCTTGGGTAGGGACCAAAAATTTTTTTATATAATTGTTTTAAAATTTAACAAAAGGAAACAGCTTTAACATATTACTTACAAAAAAGACTTGATAGGAACATGGAGGAAAAACTAAATGCAAATTACAACCAGGTCACTCTGAATAAGACTGATCCCATCTGATCTTGGAAGCTAAACAGGGTCCGGCATGGTTAGTACTAGGATGGGAGACCACCTAGAAAGATCAAGTGCTGTAGGTGTAAAAAATAAGGGGTTGTAAAAGTCCTTGCAATCTGTGAGGTCAACCTAGGGTTGCCTCACCTAAAAAATAAAATAAATAAAAATAAATAAACTAAATGCAAATTATAAGATTGCATTTGTATAATGTTGGATCCCACTCCCATACCTCTGCTATTAAAAGTTGAAATTCTTCATAACGGTTTAGAAAAACAAATACAAAGGTTCACTTTTGAGTTAATGTTATAATAAAGTCCCCAGAAGACAGACAAAGAGCATAGTTTTAAGCACAAATGGATAAGGATATAAAAAATATATTTTTCATGATAAAAGGGAGAATAATAAAAATATATAATATTAACGTATTTACCAAATAATAGCCATAGGAAAAAAATAATACAGAGAAAAATAGATTTGATTAGAGAATTAAACTGGTACTACTATTCAATTATCCAAAAGAATTATGGAAGAGAAAGTTAAAAATATTTTTAATATGGTAGAATTAATATGTAGCTATCTGTGGTGGGTTGAATCATGGCCCCAAAAAGATATGTTTAGGTATTAACCCTCAGTACTTGTAAATGTGATGTTATTTAGAAAAAGGGTTTTTGCAGATACAATTAAGGATCAAGATAAGATCATCCCAAATTTAGGATGGTCCCCCCAGAGACACAGATGTGAGGAATTCATGTAAAAACAGAGGCAGAGATTGGAGTGATGCATCTATAAAACAAAGAATGCCAAGGATTATCTACATCTAGCAGAAGCTGGAAGAGGCAAGGAATGAGTTTGCATTTAGAAGTAGTTCCTGGGTGTAATAGGTTGGATAGTGTTCCCCAAATTCATGCCCTTCCTGGGGCCTCAGAATGGAATCTTATTTAGAAATAGGGTCATTTCAGATGTAATTAGTTAAAATGAGGTTATACTGAAGTAGGATAGACTATTAACCCAATTTGGTGTTCTTACAAGAAGAGACAGAGACACAGCAGGGAAAGCCAAGTGACAACAGAGACACAGACTGGAGTCATTCATCTATAAGATGAGGACCCCCAGTGACAGGCAGCAACACTGCGAACTAGGAGAAAGGTGTAGTGATCTTTGCCTAATGCCTTCAGGGAGAGCATGGTCCTGCTTATACCTCCATTTCAGACTTCTAGCCTCCAGAACTGTGGGAATAAATTGTTTTAAGTCGCTCGTTTGTGATAATTCACTTTGGCAGCCTGAGGAAACTACTATGCCAGAGATGCTGATGTTGCTGGCCCTGGAATCACACTTTGAGAACCACTGATCAAAATTAATCAGATTGTCTCCAATTTCTCCTTACAATATCCATGATAAATTTTCTTTCTGGAATAATTCCTACGTGCATCTGCCAGCGCCCGCTTAATTCTCTAAGAAGAATATTCACTAGCTCCTGGTTCCTTAATACTTCACTGTTTTTTGTTCCTGATCTTTTTACCCCCATATAATCCATGGAGCTCTCTTCAACTATATTGTGGTCAAATGGGACCTCTGAACCCCGCATCCTGATAGAGAATGGTGACTCCTGTGGTTAGGTTTTCATACATTCTAATAAGAGAGAGTTGCAGGTAACAGGAAGCCATTGCAAGAGTCATCAGGGAACTGGAGAGGTGGGGTGGGACAGAGGGGATTTTGGCCTCAGGAAGACAAGCATTAAGAAGGATTTATCTGCCTTCAAATATATGAAGTGTTACCATGTGCACAATGCAGACAGCCTGCTTTCTACCCCCCTGAGAAGCGGCCAAAGGAAAGCAGGCTTAGGAAGGAGACCTTCCAGTAGACAGAAGGAATTTTCTGAGGTTGAAGGTTTTAAGTCACTGGGATGTCCAGGGAGAAGTTTAAGTAAAAAGCAGACGCCTCTTCATTAAATTTGCTTTAAGTCAGCCCATCCTGGAGCCAAGAGAATGAACAAGAGACTTCTGAGGCAGGCTCCGCTCTTTGAGTCTACAACCTTACAAAAGAAAGAAAATGCCCAGGTAAGAAGAAGTTAATTCAAAGTGAAGAAACGTCTCTCTGTCAGTGTATATATTTTCTATCCTAAGCAGAGAATCTGCTGCATTTCTTCTCCTTTCCTTCCTCTTAATTTCAGCTTTATTGAGGTATAATTGACATATAAATTTATAAGATATTTAAAGCGTACATCATGGTGATTTTATGTGGAGAGAATGAAAGTACACCCTTCCCCCATGTAGTTAATGAATATATCCATCACTTTACATATTTATCTTCTTTTTTTACCTTGGTGAGAACATTTAAGTTTTATTCTCTTTATATTTCTTCTTTTATATTTTTAATTTAAGAACATTTTTTTGTGCTAAATTAAGGAGTGAGTTAGGAGGTCTGTTTTTTAATCACTCCGGTATTATCAAGTCTTGTCAAGTCCAATTTGTCCAACTGCATGATGACACAGGCAGTATGTGTTCATTTTCTATTGCTGCATAACAAATGACCACAAATTCAGAGACTTAGAACAATATATTGGGTATCTCATAGTTTCTGTGGGTTAGAAATCTGGGTATAGCTTAATGAGGTCCTGCTCTGAGGGTATCACAAGTCTGTAAACAAGGCATCAGTGGGCTGCATTTCTTTCTGGATCTCAGGGTCCTCTTCCAAGTGCACAGTGTTGTCAGCAGAATCCAGTTTCTTGTGGTTGTAGGTCCAAGAGCCCCACTTTCTTGCTGGCTGTCAGCTGGGGGCTGCTTCTCATACCCTTGCATGTGGCCCCCTTTTAGACTCTCCCATAACATAGTGGCTTCCTTCTTCAAGGCCAGCAGGAGACCCTCTTTCTGTAGTATAATCACAAGGGTGACATCCATCACCTCTGCCATTTTCTGCTGGATAGAAGCCAGTAGTGGGTTCCACCTACACACAAGGTAGGGAGATTATGTAAGGGAGTGACTCTTTGGGGGTCATCTTAGAATTCTACCTATCACATAGGGGCTGGGAAGGGGCTCTTCTGCTCTTGCTCTTCCTCAAGGCCCAGCTGCCAGGAAGGACTGAAACCCAAAGGTTTATACCTCATTTGGGATTTATCTGATTAAATTAATACACAAATAGAATTTCAAGTGGATTACAGAAAGTATGATGTGTCCCGCTTTTACATACCAGCTGTACCCTAAATCTCAATCAGGCAGTCATTTGTTGAATGTAAGTTCTTTAATTAAGAAAATATTGAAATTAGTGGTTTTCTTTCTTCATTTATGAAATGATGATAACAATAGTATTTATTGGCATGCTAGTGAGAATGAAATGAATTAATATGTGTAGACTGTTTAAATTAATGCCTGACACATCATAAACACTATATGCTTGTTAGCAATTATTTAAGTTAAGATGTCACAAGTGCCATTCACATGCATGGCACTCCATGGGCATTCTTAGGACACTGAGCATTTCTTGGCTTGTCACTATGGCTGCAAGAAAAAGTGACATTATTATAGGGCTGTTTTAATCAGGACTGATTCTTTAAAAATTAAATTCTATATATCAGTCTTCATAGCAGGTAATAATAATGATGATAACTGAAATATATTGAACATTTACTGTATGCCAGAAATCCTTACTAAATACTGTGACAGGATCACCCCTATAACATAGTTACAATTAACCCACTTTACAGAGAAGGAGCCTGAGGCATAGAAGTTATTTGCTCACCCTAACTGATCAGTGGCAAAGCCACTCAAGCTGCTGGGGTCCGGAACCCTCGATCTTACTATCTCTTCTACACCATTTTACCATGTTATTGCTGTGACTCAGCTCTCAACTCATGTGTTGTGACATTACAGTCACGAAATACTAACATAAATGACACAAAAGTTTGTCTATTTAACTAGGTGTGCTTTGTAAATAGAGAAGGAGGGAAACAACTCAGAAGACAGACATATTGGATAAGCACCTGCTACACATCAGACATTTGCAATGTTCCTTTTCACCGCTATCTCACTGAATTCTCAAAAAACACTGCAGGGGGTGGCTATTATTACCTTCTTTCAGCAGATAAAGAAATTGAGGCTCAGAAGTTGCCGGTGAGAAGCTGAACCAAGAGTCAAACACAAAGTCTTCCAGGCCCCAACACCTACATCATTCCTACTGCATACTATTGTCTGAGTGGTGAGCAACAGAAGAGAGGAAAGGGACTGACGTGGCACATGATATCCTCTGGGTGGAGAGAGAGAAGGCCTGGGAAGCAGCAGGGGATCCCATTGGCCTTAACCAGCTTGGTTGTGTTTCTGTTGGATATGACATCGAAGGGCTTTGCTGAGTCCTCATTCTGCCAGGTACCACTGCTTTAACACAGGGCAAATCACTCAAATGCTTTCAGCATCAGTTTCTTATTTTTTAAAATAAAATTCACCTTGTCCTCAAGACATGATGAGATAATTTTTGATAGCCCTTATGCTGTAACACTTTACCCTCCTCAGGTAAACAGATACACAAAGTATGGAGGCAGAGGGTAGGAGAGAGATTAAAAAAGACGGGCTGCAGGCAAAGATGGGAGACAGTGTTCATGAATAGCACTTACTGTCTGTGAGATGTTATTATGACCCTTTGTATAAGAAAGCACTTCAATCCTGGAGCCTCAGATGTCACTCCAGGATGCTATTTCAACTTTTTCTCAGTTCACTCTTAGAAATTAGACAATGAGTATATAGAAAACTTTCTGGTAAATGGCAACCACTTAGACACATGATAGAGAAAAAAGAAGCACTGCCTAGTCATTGGCACAGAGTGGGAACTCAGGAAAAGATTTCTTAACATCATTAATTTCAAAGGGCAGAGGCTGACAAAATGGATTTGGAATTACATAGACTTGGCTTAGTTCTCAACTCGGTCACTTAGCTATTAAATTAGGCAAAGTCTCCCTGAGTCTCTGTTTTCTCATTTCTAAGATGGAGATGGTCACATCAGCCTTGCAAGGTGTTTGAAAAGGTGAAATTAATGCAATGATTCATTTAGCACAGTGTGTGGCTCATAGAAATGCCCATTAATGGGACTTGCTGTTGCTGTTTCTACTACTTCTGCTATATCGTAACTATGAAAATAAGAATGAAACCCAGAAAACGTGGTCACTGTGGTGTAAGTGCTATTTAGAGAAGTTCTGATGTGAGTCCCACCCTTGGATTCTGACATATGGGAGGCTGAGGAGCAGTGGAAACAGGCAGAATAGAGCATGTCCCAGACGCTATGTCCACACTTTATATCTGGCACTGGAAACAGAGTGGTGTGAAAAGACAATTCTGAATTTTAGGAATAACTGGGAGATGACGTTAGAAAGAGAGTGCATGAGCCACCCTGTGGGTACAACGGAGGTGACAATGACACTTGCATGAGAGTGGGGTTAAATGGAAGGGGATTCTTTCCTAAAAATATGTCAACAGGCCCAGGAAAGTTGTTGATGGGCTAGTCTTGTGGTCAGGGACATAGACTCGGGTTTGGTGCCCATGTCCTCAGAAAATTCAGTGAGCCTCTCTTTCCGTCAGCCTTCTCATCTGTAAATTTGGAGGAAGGATTGTAATAGTGCTTGCCATACAGACTTCTGTGGTGACTGAATGAGATAGTACTTGTCTGAAAGCCTTAGTGCTAGGTACATGATAAGCCCTTGAAAAATATAAACTCTCATTATTACTACCCCTATTATTCAGAGGAAACTGGGATTCAGCAAAACCAACCAAACAAACAAAAATTAGAAGGCAATACAGGTGGATTTTACCTCCATATCTATGATTCCATCTCATGGGTGTGCCTGACCCTCTTGCCTTGCTCAGAGTTAAAAATTCCCTTCATATTCTGTCCCCTGTATTTCTGTTCATATTATTATGAAAATATACATTTTCGTAGATGTGTGTCCAAAACATTTTTAAGGTGCCCACACTTTTCATCTTTGGCAGTTGGAATGACTTTAGGGGGGAATTTAGGATGAGTTGTTTTTTCAAGACCATGATATTACAAAAAGGCCTCATTTGACCAACTGAAAATCATAGTTTATTAAGTATTTTTCCTGGAGGTGAAAATTATTAGTTTCTAATTAGATTGCTGAATGTTCCAAATAAGATGTACAGCTGAAAGCTAAGTTCAAAAGCCAATTTCCAAAGAAACCATTAGGTGTATCCAGAAAGAAATCAATTAATGTCATTAGCTTGGAAAAAGCATTTTAGCACAATGAGGCTTAAAAATGAATGTTCAGCCTTTGGAAAATGGCTGTTATTGCAGAGGTCAGAAAGAAAAGCAGAAAGGCAGATCTACCAAGGGCTATAGAGAGGTCTGAGGGAGATCCCTACATGCAAAGGGTCTGAGCATGTAGCCCTGTGCCTTACACTAGAAGCTTATTGTCTTGGGAGGAACATGAAAATTCTTATCCCTGGCTTTCAACTGAGTGCAACTGTAAACACATCGCCTCTCCCATGTGTTTCTCCTTCACTGCTCACATGGAACACTTCACTTTTCTGACATTTCTGGTCACCAAATGTGTGTTCCCCCACATGCCAAGCAATTCTCAGAGATGCCAGCTGGGTGTCCTATAATTCAGTCCAATTCTTACACTATCTATCTAGAGATTCTTCACCATATACTCCCGAGATTCAGGATTTTTCTAAAAATGCTGGCTGTTTCTGGTAATCACCCAGATTAGGGAGCCACTGGTCTACGTTGGAATCTCTGTTTCTCTAAGAAAGTAAACAAAAATTAATCCTGTGAACAGTGAATAGCTGAACATTACCTTGATCTAGAACATCTGACCCCCTTAACCTCCCTGGAATCAAGGAGATTAAAATGAAATAAGCCAGTGGTGTGCAGACACTGCTCAGCAAGATAACCATATCTGGAGACTGGAGAAAAAAAACCCTAATCTTTTTTTTAAGAGGACACCAGACAATAGAAACCCAATTATTTTACCCCTGAATGTGGGGCAAAAGCCTCACAGTTTTAAAAATCAGAGTAGGGGGTAGGCCCAATTAACTCAGAACCCTGCCAATGTGCAGAATTGAGGAGTGTGTGAGGACTTGATGAGCATGGCTGGACCACAGGCTCCAGCTTAGAGCAGATGGCACAAGTGCTTAAGGACTTCCCTCTTTCTGCTGCTCCTATATGACAAGTGCAGGCAGTTCTCTTAGGAGAAGCTTTAATGTGCAGACAGATGCTCCCCTCTCCCCACTCTCCATTGCTGTGTACCAAAATGAGTTAAACTTTGACCTAATTCCTTGCCCAGAGTGCGTGCTCCTTTCCTTCCCATCTCTGCTGGTGAAAGGGGCTTTATTCTCAGTGACCAGAGATATTAAGCCCACCTCAAAAGCAACAGTTCAGACCAAAATCTGCAGCTCAAATCATAACACAGTATCTTCCAGAGAACTGGGTTGAGCTATGTGGAAATGGGCTGGGAAGAATTTCAGTTGCTGCATCAAGGACTCTGTTGGTTCAGAAGGGGAACCCCTCAGTTTTACAGCCATCATTTTTTCACAGATAGTCGTTCTCCCCCACACAATTAGCAATCACTTATCAGGCAGTACACACTTACTTCATTTTCCCTCTATTCCCACTTGAATGCCTACCAGGTACCAGGCACTGGGCAAAACTCAACATACTAATTCTGTTATTTTACCTTCCAGCAACTCTCTGAAGAAAAGACATTATTATCATCCTCATTTTATAGATCAGCACACTGAAGTTCAGGGAGGTGAAATGATTTGACATTCCCAAAGGGAGTAAATGGAAGAGGAAAGATTCAACCCTGGCCTGTCTGGCTTTAGTGCTCATGCTTCCTTTGTCCTCCATGCCTTGAAGCACAAATAATGGATCACATTAAGAAAAATACTTGGAAGTCTATAGCCATGCCACCCTGAACCTGCCCGATCTCATCTGATCTTGGAAGCTAAGCAGGGTTGGCTTGGTTAGTATTTGGATGGGAGACCACCTAGGAATGCCAGGTGCTATAGGCAGAAAGAGAGAAAAAGAAAGAAAGAAAGAAAGAAAGAAAGAAAGAAAGAAAGAAAGAAAGAAAGAAAGAAAGAAAGAAAGAATGAAAGAAAGAAAGATACTTTGAGAGCTATGAAGATTGCTAACATTCTCAATGAGTAGAGCATTCTAGTAATATCCAAGTCCAATTCCTTTTGTTTTTGTTCAATCTTATTTAATTGTAAAACTACAAGTGCCAATTATTTTTCACAATGCTTAGAGATGATGAGTGCTCAAATGTGAACATCTACTGGTGGGCCTTGTTTTTAGAAGACGTTGAGAGAAAAATAAAAATTTATCAAATCAGTTAGTGTGAGATTATCCTTGTCACAAGAAGTTTGGTTTACAGAATAATTTCCTTTAAATTATTCTGCTAAGGCCCCATCCATTCTCTACCAATTGTAACTTAGAGCAGTGATTCCAAACCCTGATGCCTGATGCCATGGTCCTCCACCCAGAGCTTGTGATGTGATAGATCAGAATGCAGCCCTGACATTGGGCATTTCCAAAGCTTCCCAGATGGGTCTAATGTGTAGCCAAGTTGAAGAGCTACTGATTTAGATTGGTGGAGGAAGAAGAGTATGGGAGGAGAGGGCCATTATCTAAAGCAGGTGTCCCCAACCCCTGGACCGGGGACCAGTACTGGTCTGTGGCCTGTTAGGAACCAGGCTGCACAGCAGGAGGCAAGCAGTAGCGAGTGAAGCTTCATCTGTATTTGCAGCCGCTCCCCAGCGCTAGTATCACTGCCTCAGCTCCACTTCAGATCACCAAGCATTAGATTCTCATAAAAGTAATGGTCCCTGATGCCAAAAAAATTGGGGACCATTGATCTAAAGAAATAGGAAGAACTGAGGGGTGACCAAATCACCACAGTTTGTCATAGACTGTCCTGATTTTAAAACTTAAAGTCCCATGTCCTGGCAAACCCCTCAGTCCCAGGCAAACTGGGACTGTTGTTCCCCCTAACATGCCACAAGTGTTAAGTAAAGACAACACTTCTCAAATGACAATTTTTGTCATGGGAAATGGATATGTTTGCAAAACTTCTCTCTATGCAACACTTTAAAACCACATAGCTCTTACATGAAAACACAGAATCTCATTTCATTCGAATTCCAGCAAAACAAATGTACATTTCTGCTTTCAGAACTCGCATTCCCTTTGCATTGCATTGCAGTGCAAGGCCCAACTATTGTCCATAAAGATTCAAGCACAAAACTGGCTCTGCAAATTCATTCTATGGCCCTGTTACTTAAGAAAAGAGTTGCTGATAGCTGTTTTTTCCTATTGCCTTCTACTAAATAATTCCCAACACCTGAAGATTATCGGGGCTCTTTGAAGCATCCTGTGATTTCAATTCCCATCAAGTTACAAGTGATGAGAGATAACTAAATTTATCCAAATTAATGTATAACTTTCAGGAGTACTCCACTCCCTGCAAGCATCCTGACTGAATTTCATAGAATCCCGTTTGCTTCTGACTTCCCACGGGCTCCAGAATCTGGCCATGGAGAGAGGGTGGCAGTCATTCCTGCTCACAGAACATGTTTGGCAGCTTCTGCAGTAAACACCAAGAAGACTGGTCTCTGCTCTGACATGTTTCAAGTGTTGAATCAAACTACAGTTTTCTAGTGGGCCCTGCCTGCCCAGCCTGGAGCTGGTCTCCTGAAGTCCCAGGTATTGGCAAGTGACCTGTAGTCACAGACCAGAATGGCCACCATTATTGTCAACATGATGCCCTGTGAAAAAACTGCACACTTGGAAACACATGACACAGAATTCCAGGGTGTTCCTTTGTGATATAGCCCATGTATGAAGGGCTCCCTCTGTGCTAGCCATCATGCTGGGGGCAGCACAGTCATGGCCATTCTTTGTTCTCACTATATAAATGTGAGAGGTAGATACTTTAACCACTGACGTATAGATGAGAACGAAGGCTTCAGGAGAATGAATAAGTCACACAGCTGGTAAGTGACAGATGAAAAATGACAGGGCTGGATCTGCTCGACACCAGGGTCATTGCTACGGATTCCAAGAGCACACGTTCTAAAAAAGGCAAAGAGAAGAGACTGGAAACACAGTATATAAAATAGAAGACCTCAGATAGAAAAAAGTTTTTTAATGTCAAGAGTGGAGCCTAATAGTTACATGCCTGGACGTGGATCCATACTGCTTACTTCCAAATCATGGCTCCGCTTATGATGAGTTTAACTAAGTGAATCTAGTTAGAATAGCATAAGATCAGTGGGCATCCTCGCAGTGGTAGTTGTTGTATTGCTCTTATTGTTATTTTATTGTTGTTGTTGCTGTTATTACTTTCTTAAGTGTGTCTTTGCTGAAGACATACCTTGAGCTCCTTCGGTGAGCATAATGTCAGGATTAACAGGATCCTGGAGAACGAAGTCATTCAGGGCAAGGTACACTACATTTCCTGTCAGATCATAGCACACTTGGTTTCTTAAAGATTTTTTTGAAAAGGGAAAAAAGATTCTCAACCTCCAAACTCTACTAATTCTCATTAAAAAAAAATGTCAAAGTCATGACGATGTTCAATGCTTAACAGTTGATGCGGAATGATTTGCAGCTGGAGACATTTTGCAAAGGAGACTTTTAATAAGGTCCACCCCATTCTTGGACCCAGGTTCATTTTATAATCAGCAGAACCGCCTTGAATTATGAAGAAACACAGTGGTCATAGGCTTAAATAGGCAACTATAAGTCATCTAGTTCAATTTTTTTTTCTGTTTCAAGAATCCCGTCTCAATCTCTCTTGGCATGCGAATACCTCCAGTGTTGGGGCACTCACAACCTCAGGAGGAAGTCTGCAACACTCTCCACTAGCGGTAAGTGCTACAGATCTCTTTGTGAGTAGGTCTGAAATCTCCCTCCCTTCTGCCACAGCTACAAATTAATGCAGTCCTGCCACCTTCGCAACATGAAGCACTACCTCGTCCTCTTCCACAAGAGGGAGATATCCCCTAAACCCATAGTTTAGATAGTTGCAATTTTGTTCTTTTCAAAATTTGTTTCACAGGGGAAAATACTCCAATCTTGGAAGACAGGTCTTAACATTATGCAAGGAACAATGCACTTCCTGTGTGGACTGTTTTTTTGAACATAAACAACAAGCATTGCTTAACAGTTTTGTGCAAATATGTTTATTAGGCTTTAGTATGAGGTTTGGCGATTTTATCCCACAGCCAGACTGGACGGATTTCAGGCTTCCAATCATATCACTAGTTCATAATCACCTTTATCACCTGGTTTGTTTTTTTCCTGCGTATGAATTTTTTGCCTGTATATGAATCATACCAGTGGGGCCTGACCATTTTTGACTATTTCCACTTTCAAGGTGAAATTGTTATTTTCAGTTTAATGTCTTTGTCTGAAACCTAGAAATAGAGAAGTTTTTCTAGGCAGGAATCTCCAAGGCCACTGCTTTCTAGGACTAAAATTAATTATGAAAGGAGAATTACTCTGGATTTTTAAAAAGGGGCTATCCCATATTCACGCTAATAATAACTTACACCTTTATAGCCATTTCCTTTCTGTAATGGAGTTCAAAATGCTTTACAAGTATGAAGTAATTAGATCATTTTTATTATTTTTAAGTATGAGTGATGTGCTATATTATTATCCCCACTTTATAGAAAGAGAAATGAGGGAATGGGGAAGCTTGGAACATGGAAGAGAAAGAAGAGTTGAAAATTTGGACCCATGACTTTATTCTGGCTATTCCTTACCTTGGCAATGCCCTGCTACCTGCCCATTTCACCCATTCTTCAAAGGATATTTCCTGTGACTTCAGCTTGATGGAGATTTTTTCTTTCCAACTGCTTGTTGCATGCTATGTGATTCTTGATTTGGTTCAGATCTTTTTTTAGGTAGGTGTTATGGGGCATTTTGATTGAAAACAATTTGTTCCAATTGTTTATGTTTTATTCTTCAAATATGGAATGAAAGTTCGTTGAGCCAAGGGGCTATGTAATCTATTTCTCATGTAGTCCAAATAGCTCTTGCATAAGGGACAGCTATATAGTATTTACCCAACAAAATCTTTGCTGTCTTCTTAGGATTTAGATGATAAGATGTGCCACAGTAGGAATGATTAATTATTCATGTTTGGAACAGGGGCCGAGAGAGGAAAAGACTCAACCAATCGATATAATAATTGAGTATCATCCACTTGGAGGGCACTGTGTTTTGTTGTGAAAACGATGAGAAGAAAAGCAGGATTCTGCCAAGGCCTCCAGGAACTTCCAGTTTCCTTGAAGGGGGAACCCCATTGCAGAGTGGTCGATGGCAGAGATGTGGTTTTGAAGCTCTGCTCTGTCACTTTTGTGACATCTCTTTGAGCCTCTGGATTTTCTTTTGTAAAATGAGAATAATAATAGTGTTGTGTTGATAAATGAGATGACGTCTACAAAACTATTAAAACAGTGGCTCATACAGAGTTAAAATCAGTAAATAGCCCCCAATTAAATGTTGTTATTAAATGACTGATAAAGTAAAAAAATGGCCAAGGGCATATGTGGGAGGGAGTTTAAAGGAGTGTCCAGTGAATCATGTGATGAAGGACATGCAATTAACCTTGAAAGATAGTGAGAATTTGGTTTTGAGAAGTAAGAAGGATGGGGGAGGCCTAGGGAAATGTATGAGCCAAGCTTGGGTGAGAAAAAGTAGGCTGGGATGGATGAAATCAAAGGTTCTCATGGAGAAATGCTAGCAGACAATAATAAGAAAAATGAGAGCAATGCTGGTGCTACTAATAGTCGTAAGTGTTCTCTCCTAGTAACAGGATGAGGTAAGGAATGTCATGGCCATTTTAAAGATTAGGAAGCTGAAATTCTGAGACAAGCTTCAAAGTTAGCTGGAAACAAATGCAGAGACCTTAGTTGGTGTTAGTGAGTGTGGGTCATCTCAGAACTATTGGTGAAGGGTAAATTGGATGCAGGCTTGCAGAGAGCACTTCAACAGCATATATTAAAATTGTCAATTCCACCTCAAGTTACTGATCCTGAAGAAACACTTGCATATGTAATTAAAAGGGCATGAAGTAGTATGTTCACTGAACATTTCAAAAACTTGGATACAACTCACATGTCTACTAATAATGCTGGAGCTCTTCAGTTCATTGTGGCATGTCCATGTTGTGGGCTATTATTCAGCAATTTAACATTATGAGATAAATCAACATGATAGACATGCAAAATCACTAAAAGAAGCTGTGTCATGAAAAAGAAATGCTGCAGATCATAAAATTACTGTAATGCCATTAAATGTTATATGTGTATAGATATATTTGTATGTAATAGAAACATTAAAAAAAAAGGCCTGAGGGGAGACAAATCAATTCTCTCTGGAAAGGAAGGAATATGTATTGGGAGGGTATATGTTATATTTTAGTCCATACACTTTTGTATTATTTGCAAAGAAATTACATTTATCTACTGCTGAAAACATCAACTAAAATTTTAGAATAATTATGCTACATCAGTATTGCAGATAACTATATAGTCACTAAATTATGTTAAAATAAGTTGTAAAATATATTTATTGGTTTGAAAAAATTTCCCAATTTAGTGAAAAAAAGTTTCAAAGCAGTATGTAATATATATCTACATATATATGCATGCTGCTTTATAAAAATAGATGCATAGCATAAACAAGCATATATGCACATATGAATAAATACTCAAAAGTCCACAAACCAAAAGGTGATTAACTCTAGATGTTGGGATTATTTGCGTGTGGTTTTTAATTTTTTTCTTTTTATATTCATACCACTTAGTTTTTGCCATGGTAATTCTATGTAATGGATCTTTTCTCTCTCACAACTGTGTGTCTAGGGGCCAGCCAGTCTCAGCTGAGCTCAGCTTAGTAGGTGTGTCTTCCAACTGCAGGCTGGGTCCAGGTCAGCTCTATGCCTTTCACCTTTCTTAAAGCAGAGGGCTAAGCAGGGCATATTCTTCTTATGGCAACGACAAAAACTCAAGGGAACAAGTAGAAACGCTATCTCTTTGGGCTTTAGTTTAGAGTTGGCATCTGTCTGTTTTGCCCACCTGGCCAAGATTATGTCAGTAGGGGAAGGAAATAGACTTTGTTTCTAGTGGAAGAATCTGAAAAGTCAAGGAAACAGGTATGGATACAGAGAGTGGTGAACTTTGGGAACTATAGTGCAGTCTAGTTTCCTACCTTTTCCCACTGAGAATGTATATTACTTATAAAACAGACATCTTATTATTCCTCAGAAAGATGGGTTATAAAACAAGGATTCGGAGCAACAGTGCTTTGCTAGTGCTCTGGTTCAGCCTCAGCCTATTGGCTCTATGAACTGTTGCTAATTTCATCCTGCCAGCCATGGCTTCCACTGGTGTCCTTAGGACACACGTGATAAGAACTTGTCTCCTGAGTTGGACAACCTCCCAGGCCTCATCTTTTCTTACCAAAATTCTCTATGTCGACAGAGTTCATGTATCTTAGGGAAATGACTTGGAATGCTACCTACTTTCCTGAGGAGTATAAAACTATGAGCAAGAATGTAAGCCAGTTACTGTATTCTAAGGTGGACACACATTAGAGTTACGAGAAGTGCTTTTTGCACTGTTTCGTAACTCTCAAATGAAACAATGACGTATACACGTATCAAGTCTTCTGGCTTCATGATGGCGAGCAATGATGGCAGTACATTATGTCAAGGTACACAGCAATGATAACAGGTTTTTTTTGGTCTCAGGTTGTTTCTTCTGACTTTCTCCATGTCTGATTGCACCAAAAGCAACAAATCACACTGATGAGAGAGAGTTGTAAACCCCAAAGTTCACCTACACTGCTCTCCTGGCCCACAGAAGAAGATACCACTTTTGGAGAATGTGCTTGGGACAGAAATCCCTCCCCTTCTCACCCCTAATTTCCTTCTACCTTCCCTAAGCTAAACTTCTGCTTCAAATACTGTGGTCCAGTTCCCCTGAGAGGAGCCACGAGACCCTTTCAGGTGTGCAATAAATCTTCCACTAGTGTGTATTTTAAACTGCTTAAAGGAAAGGCCTTTTACCCCATCTGTTGGTGTTGGTGTACGTATGTACATGTGCGTGACAAAAAAATTTTCATGATGCAAATATTTATGGACTCTTTAACCTTCCTCCCTAATCCAAGAAGTTCCTTGGCCAAACTATCTTTTAACTGTTTTAATCTTTCTTCGTCTATCACTCAATGCCTCTTCCTTTTCCACTCTAATCTTTCAACTTCTTTCTTGTTTCTCAGGTACCCAGAATCGGGGACAGCACTGTCCAGATTTGCTTACAGATAACGTCTGCGTCCACATAGTTTAGTTTATATCAGAAATGGATCTGAAAACGTAAGAAGCAGAGGTCTTTCACCTGCTGCTTTAGATAGCAAGTACCAACTTAACTCAAAAGAGACTGCACTTCCATTCTGAGTGGTCAAACACAAAGAAAAGACCCTTTAGTATTTTCTGCACAGAAACTTCTCTAGGTCTTAATGCCTCAGGAGCCTGTCTAAGGTGGCTGGAGTGTGAGGGGCTTTGTACCTATGACTGGTGTAGGAGAAAGCATGTGACAAAGGCATCACATTTTTAGTTTCTCTGTCCCAAGATCTGTCCACTAGTGATTTAATCATGTGTTTCATGAAGGTTCACATCTTATTAACTGCATGTCTATACCTTACCTTAAAATATTTAGAAGAGGATACCACTTTTGGAGAATGTGCTTGGGGTAGAAATTACCCCTCCCCTCTGCCCTGCCTCCTCTGTACCTCCCTAAGCTAAGCTTCTGGTTCAAATTCTGGATTTCAGTTACCAGAAGAGGTGCCACTAAGCACTTTCATATGTGCAGGCTGTGCCTACATTCCAGTTGGCCATCCCATCTCTCTTTGTGGGTGTATAAGCCAGGCTCTGGCTGTGTTAGTTTGAGGCAGGAATGAAGTCTTAGAAAACAAAGCAAAACAAGCAAAAATACATCTTCATTGCTCCATTTAGGGTCATGCTTGGTTTTGTTTAAGTATCCCTTTCAGGACTGCTTAAGACAGTCCAACAGAGCAGAGGCAGCAATGGGCTGCAGGGACCTCATGAATAGCTTGGTAAGGATCCATCAGGGAACTTTAGTAATTATGCTGAAAAGAATGAATGAGCCATACCTGATCCAACGTTTCTTAACAAAACAAAGAGAGCTAAAAGGCTTTCTGGAATCTTAAAAAAAAGAATTGAGGGAAAGGTTTATGAGAGCCCAATATTTTAGCAAGTGTATTTTGAACTCTGAAATGAGTCACCTAGAGAAAGTCCTCTGATTTTCTGCTATTAAAAGACATCGCTTCAGGGATTTCACTTTGTTTCCTGTGATAGCTGATGCCAATGAAGTGGCCTTTAGTTAAAGCTTAAGGAAAGTTCCATAATGCAGAAAATACAGAAACTTGTTTTGATTATTTTAAGAGGAAGAATTTTTTTCTTAAACAACCAAATACCATAGTAATCTAAAGAAGGACCACCTTTCTGGGCAGGGGGTGGGGAGTAGATGTACCACATGTAGCACTCAACCTAGGCTGGGATTACTGGGGATGGAACAACCACATGCTAGTAAAATTTAGATTTTAGGCAAGAAATTGGCTGGGTTCATGATATCTTTGAAGGATTAAGGGTTTAGGAGTAAAAATAGAAGAGAAAATCTGTTAGTTCCTCCCAATGTTCCAGACCAGGAGGGTTCCTGGGGGAGCAATAGATGTTTGTTTCTGAGGTCCCATCTTTGGCTCAGCAGTAATTTTCATCACCTGTTTGAGGTTGGTTTCAGGCGAGGAAAGACTTGTGGAAGTTATTGCGCAGCATTTCTGAAAGTGTGCTCTGAGGAATACAAGTTCTACAGAATTGTCATTGAATGTAATAGAGATTTAATCATACAGACTTGGAAACACACATTTAAGTAACCATCAGAGCTTTCCTTGCTTCACGTCTTTTCAGAGCCTTTGAATGCTGAGAGGCACTGCAAACCTGCCAATGGAAGAGGGGGCCTGAGGGGGAGATCGGGTGGGTAGAATATATCGTGTATATACTGCCTCCCAAATTTATCTCACCATAAACCCGCCTCCTGCTCAGAAAATGTTCTGGAAAATCTTTTAGGACCGGTGCTCCCTGAACTATTGTGTGACTCACACTGTTTAGGTGAGAAAAATTCGTTTCTCAGAGTTAGGAATTAGTTTCTCAAGGTTCCAGTTCTGGCTGTTCAACTGTGGGCATTTATTTAATATCTCCAAGCCCCAGTTTTCTCATCTATGATAAGAATCAGTTACTAGATTCCTCACGTTCATCTCTTTCTGATCCAAGTTTTCTGAGGACCACTTTTTAGGGAGAGCCAATCCACCACCGCCAGTGAAAGACCCAGCCCCCAAGATGAACAAATAGTGGTAAACTGCTACCATGTCTGTACCTCACCTATGTATTTACAGAACAAAATGAGTTCCCATGGAACCCAAACACCTCTAGCCAAGCCTTCCTAGAAAGAAAAGTTTATGCTGTTGAATGCTCCCTTGACAGATTGTTCTCAAAGAACATGAATCACACTTTGAACTTCAAATCCATTGCAAAAGTCATCACATTTTCCACCAGGGCCAAGGAGAATTTTTAAGGTGGAGAGAGACAGGGTCACTTACCCTGGGGCCGTTTGTCAAAATGATAAACTATTCTAGAGCAGAGAAGACCTCACAAAATAGCTGTCCGTGGGAGGCTTTGCAATGACTTTGATGTCCTCCAGAGAAAACCAACAAGAGAACGAGTGGGCCAGACTAAGTCTCAGGTGAATCAGAGGCAGAATTTCTTGAACTTCTCATTCATTAATTCAACAGCTCTGTTTTGAACACTGACAAGGTCCCAGAGCTCTGATAGCCATCATCATCATGCTCATCAAGAGAGGGTTTCTTTTATAACGTTCTTGCCAGACTGAGCATTGTCATTTAAAACTCTTTGCTAATTCTGGAAGTGAAAAATGCTATTTCACCATGGTTTTAATTTGAATTTCTCATACTTGACATTTTATAATTTTTTAACTTGGTATATTCCCTTTTGTGAATTTTCCATTTATACATTAGGATCATAGTGTGTTTGAAATAAATAAATTCCAGAAGAATACCTAATAATCCATGTACATAGGAATGATGTTAAAAAAACACGTGGAGTGGGTGACAGGCTATGTGATGTGTGTGAGCAGCACTAAATACCCACCAGATGCCAGGCACAGCCCTGGATCTTCTCTCTGTTTTGTCACTGTGCTGGCTGTGACATCTTCCACATTGTGTCAACAGCCTTTCTGCCTCTATGAGGTCCTCATAACTTTTCATAGCATTGGTCTTCTGCACTATGTCGGGGTGCAGGACTCTGGCAGGGCTAAATAGATTCCATTTCTGCAGAGGTAGGATACACCTAATACCCAGGAACAACTTAATTTATGTATTAGATTTTTCCCCCTTTTTTTAATCTTCTCTTCCTCATGTCTTCCCATGACTTTAGAATTCTCATGGGAGACGAGAAACATAAATAGCCCATCTGTTTGACAAAGCAGAATCTTCTGCTTGAATGACTCCCCAGGAGGCCCAAATCCTCAGCAAACTTTGAAGTCAACTGCTTTGCCTCATTTTATTCTTTCCACATCCTTTATATTCCATGTCATGTGTACTCACAGGCCTTATATAACAGCAAGCTTTCGTGGAGAACCTCTGTTGGTCTATGGCCCAGATGATCTAGGGGGACAGCTACCTTCCTAATGGTGATGTTCTCTTCATCTACTTGGACCCTCCCCCACCAACATATTTTTTCTCCTGCTTAAAAAAGGATTTGAGGTTGCAGTGAGCCCCCTTTCTGGCCTCCCAATTTCTTTCTTCCTTTGTACCTTGCATTAGCCAGTGAGTTCATAATTTGATTGGGAATTGTTCCAAGGCAAATCTTTTATTTATGGGCTTTATTTTTCTGCCTTATGAGGTTTAAAGGAATCCTTCTCAGAGGCGCATTCTTTCAAAAATGTATGTCAGGCTTCGAGGTTTCATAATGACTCATGATATTAATCCCTCCCAACCTGTGGCTGTCAATGAAATCGAGCCATTCTCTGTCCCTGCTTCTACCTTGGCGTAAATTTGTTGAAGGCTGGCCTCCTCTTAGTGATGGGACAGTCATAGAGGAAGGATAATTTCTGTACAGCTCTAAGACATCCAACATGTCCATGTGATGAGAAGGGCGGAGGGCATTCTAAGGCTAGATACATTAGGAGAGTTTGGTTTATTAGGGGTGGTATTGAAGTGTAGTTTGTATTGGAATAAATAGATAGTCTCCCAGATGTTGTTTCTGTCGTTATTCAAGTTCACCAAGTGTGATTCATGTTTCCTCTTTCTTCTACTAATCACTCATGTCTAAAAATAAAAAATGGTAGCAGTTTGAAGAAGAAACTGAGTTTTGGGCCAATGTCCCAAGCTTTTCTTTCTTTTTACAGCTTTCTCATTTAAAAAAGTGTTAGTCAACATGTGGACCCTGACTTGGCTGTCTCTGGAAGCAGCCATGCTTATAGATTGCATTGGCAGAGAAGCATGGATAGAAAGATGAATATGTGAAAAGAGAAGCAACAGGTCCAGAGAGCCGCTTATCAAGGTTAACTCCATCCCAGGCTCTTGACCACGATACCATACTACATAAAAGATGTAAGTCCTCTGATGCATACCACATTTTCCTCATTGTTAGCAATGGGAACAGTTATTGTACCTATCTCATGGAGTTGTTGAAGGACTGAGTGAATTAATATTTGTAAAAAACTCAGAACAGCATCAGGTATATAATAAAGATGCAATAATATTAATTATTATTATTATTATTTATTATTATTATTCTTGTGATGATAGAGTGACTCTAATAAACTACAAATGGAAGTCTTCAGTCTCCTCAAAGGACAGGAGGGTATTAAATGAAAAGGTGACTTTTCATCCATAAGTTTCAGAATTACTGACCAACTGGAGCAGAAAACATGTTGCCTGACCTCCTTTTTGCCTCAGATTCGTAGTTGATAAAAACAAGTTTAAAGTATTGTTCCTCTGCCCATTTCCTTAGTTTCCTACAAAAATAAAATAAAATATTTTTTTCTTGCAAAAAACTTTGGCAAGGAAGATAGAAGCTATCATCATTTTGATTTTCTCTTTAGCCCTGAAGGTGCTCAGAGTTATTTTCCCTGTCACTAACAAAAATGAAATAGACTGTTTTTTTTTTTTTTTAATTCTTTTCTTTCACCGTCCTTTAAAAAAATGACTTCAAAGTGTTTGGAAGTGAAATAGTTGCTTTTGAGGTTTATTGTGTTAAGCCAGATTATTCCGTCATTAGCTCACCAGCACAACTTGTGTCCAGAAAGGTATCAGCACAGAGAAGCACTAAGTAGGCACGAAGGAATGCATGAGATCTTTGTCCAGACAACAGCGGAAAACACAGTCAAGAACAAAAATGGTCTGCCTAGGAAGAAAAAGCTCAGTGGACACAAGACATTAAAACGGCTGCCTGGGGAAGTCAGACTGTCTCTCTGGAGCTCACTATGAAACCGTGCAGCAGCCCATGGTCCTTGTATTCTAAGTCATATTTGCTAAAATTTATTGGATAGTCTCTGTGCTTTAAGCACTCTCCTAAGGGGTCTACAATGTCTTATCTCTTTTTAAATTCCCATTAACAACCCCGTGGGTGTAGGTGTTATTATGATTTCTATTTCACAGTTAGCAAAGAGAAACCCTAAGGTTAAATAACTTTCTGAAGATGATAGTGAGTGAGTGGCAGAGCCAGGATTTAACACAGACCTTTGTGTGACTCTCAAGTTTACCCTTGTAACCAAGATACCATTTGCCTCCCGCATTAATGAGTGGTGCATCCCAATAGCCTCTAGGGTGCCTGTATTGGAAAGGTAGTAAAAATGTTTCCCCCACAAAGGAGGTCATCAGCTATAAGAAGGGTAGGGAAACATCACATTTTATACTATAATTGCTCCAGTTCTTCATTTTAATTTTAAGTTTGTGAACCGATGCCTTTAAGGATGAGACACTAGTAGAGGAAAAATATATCCCAGGCCCACTATTTCCAAGGTAAGTGAGCTAAGATGTGAGCCTACAAAGAGTTATGCATCACAGCTCCCCAGCAAACCATAAATAATAATGGCAACTAATAAAACCAAATTCATGTGCACCAATGTGATTACTTGAACGTTACCCTTTCCAGGGAGAGTCCAACACATCTGCTGCTGTAACTCAAAAGAAATCAGACTCCTGGTATTTCTAGTGGGCAGTTTTGGATAGCTACTTTATAAGAAGTCTGGAATAATCCTACATACTTTGGTGAATATGCAATTGACAGATAATTTACTTCCCATTCATCAATATCCTCACTGAAGGAAAATGTTGGAGTGATTAATATGATGATTTAATGGGGGAGGGAAAGAAAAAATCAATGAGGAAACTTGGTATTTGGATAATTTATGGGTAATGTGGCACAGAGAAGGCTGCATCAGTTTTGGAGGTAGTACGAGTTATGTCCCTCCAGAAGGAGCTTATAAATAAACATGAAGGCCTAGAAATCTTGAACTTCAGAATTAATCTCATCTGAAGCAATAAGAGACTTAGTTTTAAAGAAAATCTAGGGCAGAATGCCCAGCCCAGAAGACAATCTGAGGAAGAGGAACGCTTTTGCAGAAATTAAAAACTTTTCCTATTATTTTTATTTTCAAGCTTAAACATAAGAGTACCAAAGTCCTTCACATGTAATCTCTGAAAATTTAAAATAGATTAATTTTTAGAGTGAAAAGGCTTTAAAATCCATCTAGTCCAACCTCCTTATTTTACAAGATAAAAGAGATCTCAGAGAGCTGGATTTGTACATGGTTGCACATCTAGCTAGCCTTCATTATTATTCACAATATTTAAAAAATAATCATAAAAATTTTATAATCTTTCTGATTATAAAAGTGACAAATGCTTATTGTAGCACAATGAGGAGGAAAACACAGGAAAGCAAAATGAAAAAAAAACCCTCACAATGTTACCACTCAGATCATGTTACACTAATATTGGGGGGAATTGCTTTCTGTTTTTTTTTTTTTCCTAAACATATATACTGAGTTTGTGTTTCACTAAATGGGATCATACTAACTTTAAACAATTTTTTTATTTTGTTTTGGAGATTTTAAATAAATTAAAAATAGCTTTATTGCTTTTTTATTACTATAAAAGTAATATTTATTATAAAACATTCAGACAATATAAAAGTTATAAAGAAGAAAATGAGAATCACCCAGAACTCCACCATTCAAAGACATTAACTGATAATATTGATTTTTCTTTCAGAGTTTGTCTAAGGTATCCTTGTCAGCCAAATGCCCTCATGCCTTACCAACTTACAGGGTCATGTGTAGTCTTTTAAAAGTTTATACATTTGCTGGCTCCTCCTGCCAGCTAAATCTATGGGATCTCCACTGCTGCCTCAATCTCTCTTGCGGTCATTTCTGGGAGAAGCTGGTATAGCTCAGGGTCCCACATACTTACCTTCTCCTGTTTTGCTCTGTGGTTGTCTCCCAATCACAGAGCTTGAGGGAGACATGCAGTCATCCCAGAAGGGAGAAGAAGCCTCTGTGAGGCGAGTCCTGCCTCCTTGTCCAGCACACTATCTCCTGGGACTATGAGTCCATAAAATATTCATGGTGTCAAGAGCTTCTGAAGCCTCCTGGGCCTCCTTGGCTCCCCATATGGCCTGCTCAGGGGTATGATGCCTCTCTGTCCACCCCAAACTTTCATAGACTCTGCATTGCTCTTTTGGGGCAGCCAGTGAGCTTAAAAATAGCTTCTCCCAGCCTGCCAGTCCTAATGCAAATCGCCTCATGCAAATTAGTGACTGAGAACCTCCTGCCATTAGAACTAACTTTAGCTCCCCATGTGTTCTATTTTGGGTTAATTTTGGGATTTTTCGAGTAAATTTTTTAATGTGATCTGAAGTATGGAGCAAAGTTCTTTTTTTTTCCCCATGTGGATATTCAATGGTTCATCATATTTATTGAAAATACTATACTCTCTATACTGAATTGCCTTCATACCTTTGTGGAAAATCAGTTGTATACGTGGGTATGTATTTTTGGACTCTATTCTACCCCCTTGATTGTTTGTCTATCTTGATGCCAATTCCACATTCTCATGACTAGTACAGCTTTGTAATAAGTCTTGAAATCAGGTAGTGTCAGTCCTCCAGCTTTGTTTTTCTTTGTCAAAGTTATTTAGACTATTCTAAGTCCATTATATTTCTATGTGAATTTGAGAATCAGTTCAGTTCTTACAAAAACTAGTGCTGAGATTTTGATTGGGATTGTGTTGAGTCTATAGAGCAATCTGAGGAGTGTTGACATGCTGATAACGTTGACTCATGGCTCAGCATGCTATACCTCTCAATTTAATTTAGATCTTAAATTGATCTCAGCAGTGTTTTGTATTTGTCCCATTTGCCCTTGGTTCCTCTTTTTTATATCTCTTGTTTTAGAGCAATTGAATATTTTTAATGATTTTATTTTATCTCCTCTTGCTTAGTAGTTATAACCTTTAGTTGTGTTATTTAAGTGGTTGCTTTCATGTATATAGTATACATCTTTAACCCACCACATTCTACCTTCAGGTGATGTCATATGATTTCAAATGTAGCATAAGAATCAAACTTTGTGGTTTTTATTACTTGTACATGTAATTTACCTGTACATCTGTTATAACCCCATACTTCATTGTTATTATTTTTGTTTAAACAGTGAATTATTTTTTAAAGATATTTTATTAATAAGAAAATCATCATATATTTACCCAATGTAGTTACCACTTCTGGTTCTCTTGTTTCCTTGTATAGATTCATATCTGATCTCATTTTCCTTTTTATAAATGATAATTTTAAATATTCTTCCAGTGGGAATTCTATGGTATTGGGTTCTTTTAGCTTTTGTGCATCTGAAAAAGCATTTATCTTGACTTGGCTTTTCAAAGATATTTTCCTTGGATATAGAATTCTAGTTTGACAGCTTTTTTCCTTTCAGTACTTAAAAGATGTTGTGGTACTGTTGTTATGTTTTCCTATAAGAAATCTGATGTCACCCTTATTTTTTGGTGCTGTATATGTAATGTGTCCTTTTTCTCTTGCTGCTATGAAGATGATTTTCTAACACTGGTTTTGCTTATTTGTGCTTATTTGAGTGCTTACTTGTGCTTGTGCTTAGGGTTTGTAGAGCTTCTCGGAATTTGGGGTTTATAGCATGTATTGGTAAAACTTTGGCCATTATTTCTTCAAACATTTTTTTTCCTGCATATCCCCCTCTTCCTTTGGGGACTGGTTACACATATATCAGGTTATTTAAAGTTGTCCCACAGCTCATGGATGCTTTGTTCGTTTTTTTTTTTTAATTATTTCCTCTCGATAGTTTCTATTGCTACATCTTCAAATTCACCGTTTTTTTTCCTTTTGCAATGTCCTCTCTGTCATTAGTACTATTAAAGATATTTTTCATTTTACATATTCTAGGTTTTATCTTTAAAAGTTTGATTTAGGTCTTTTAAATATCTCCTAGTTCCTCAAAAAAGAAGAAAAAAAATCTTCCATATAAATACTTAACTTCTGAACATATAAAATATAATTATATTCACTGTTTTCAGGTTCTTGCCTGATAAATTTAAAGTTTGTGTCAGTTCTAGTTCCGTTTTGACTGATCGATTATCCTCCTCATTATGGGTCATGTTTTTCTGCTTCTTTGAATGCCAGTTCATTTTAAATTGTATTCCAGAGATTGTGAATTTTACTTTTTTGAGTAGTGGATACTTTTGTAGTCCAGTCGATATTCATGAGCTTTGTTCTGAGACGCAGTTAAGTCAGTCAGAAACAGTTTGATCCTTTCTAGTCTTGCTGTAAGACTGGTTAGGCAAGAGTGGAGTAGTGCTCAGACCAGGGCTTACTCCCTACCACAGAGGCAAGATCCTTCTGCGTATCTGCCTAGTGAATTGTCTATGAGAACATGCTTTGCATCGAGGCACTGTTGCCTCTAATTCTGGTACCCAGTCTTTCCCCACCATGGGTAGTTTCCTCACATGCATGTGTTGATCACTACTCAGCTGAATACTCCAAGGAGACCCTCTGCCGATCTCTCTGTGAAGCTCCTACCTCTACAGTTCTTCATTCTGAGAACTCTTGGTCTCCCCAGAATTTCAGCTCCTCCTCTCAAATTAGGAGCCCTCTGGGCTCCACTTGGGCTCCCTTTCCCTGCCCTATGGTCTGGGAGCTTTCAGTGGGCTGAAGCAACTTTATGAGGCTCACCTCATTTGTTTCCTGTCTTTCAAAAAGTATCTTAGAAACTGTTCATATATTTTGTTTAGTGTTTTGCCTAATTCTTTTTGGTAATTTCAAGCAGGAATGTAAATACAATACCTTTTATTCCATCTGGGCTGGAAGCAGAAGGTACATTAACATTTTAAAAGTGTTTTCTTACATATTGCCAAATTTCTCTCCAGTAACATAAGTCAGTAAATGGCAGAGCAGTTGAATGGAGATCATGGATCTTCAATGACCATCCTTTAATTAAAACTGTGTCAGTTCAATAAGTGGCACATATTATGTTGTAACGTGCCACTCTTTTAAACACTATTAATTTATAATGCACTTTCATCTCTTTATCATCCATTCGCATTTCCTCTTTGGTGGGCTTGACTGTTCATGGTTTTTATCTTATTTTCATTAGTTTCAAGAAGCATGTGCAGAATCTGAGTCAGCACCAAGGGCAGAGAGGCCAGTCATTCACTGCAGATTTCTGTTCCAGAAAGGTGCTCTGTGTGCAGAGAGGCTATGGAACAAGAGGAGGGGTGGAGTAGAATGGAGAAGCCAAGCCAAGGTGCTTTGAAAGCCAGAGAGAGCTTACTTATTACCTAACTCAGAACATAAACTAACTAGATCTTTGTTAGCAGCAAATGGAGGTGTAATTAAACTCCAAGAACCAAACTCTGTTCACAGACCCTTCCAATAGTGAGCTGCCTTGTGTGTATTTGCAGGTGGTAGCCAGCAATCTGGATTTATTCCAACCTGTGGAAGTGACTGGGGGTTTTGCCAAATAGAACTGTTTTGGTCAGGTCTGCAGTTAGTCAGACCCTGATCTGTAATGTCTACTTGGACCAAGTAATACTCCCTATTTACAATAAAGTTTCATTTATCTTTGGCCCATTTTATTAAAAAAAAAAAAACTTTATAATTTGGTCGATTTTCCCTATGATCCGCTTCAGAAGCAGATAGATCAAAGGTAAGTAGAGACAAGGTTATCTGAAACTCCAGATTTACTTCAACAAACTTTGAAAGGTCTTTTTAATAGCCTGCATGTCTTTGATTATGCTGAGTCTATGCAAGTATGTGCAAGAACATTTTTTATTAATCATGGCAACTCCTGAAATAAATAAATATTTTTAAATGAAACTGACTGTTATATTTCATTTGGCAGATCAAGTTGTAATAATCTGCAGATTGTCCAATATCAACCTCCTTAACAATCTTTAAATGAGTAAAGTGTGTATCAGATTAAAAAGTCAGAGTAATATATACACTTATGCATACAAACATATTTACACCTGTCCTAGGATCATTATTTTGTTTGTGCACTTACCATGAAGAACAGGAGGTGTTCAAGGCTATTCCAGCAATTCCTTTGTGTATTAGTCTACCAGGGCTGCCAGAACAAAATACCACAAACTGGGTGACTTAAATAACAGACTTTTATTTTCTTGTAGTTCTGGAGGCTGGGAGTCCAAGATCAAAGTGTCAGCTGAATTGGTTTCTGGTGAGGCTTTTCTTTCTGGCTTGCAGATAACCTCCTCCTTGCATTGTTCTCATGTGGCCTTTTCTTTTTCTGTATGCCTCCCTGGTGTCTCTTCCTCTTCTTATAAAAGACATTAGTCGTATTGGATTAAGGTTTCACACTCATGACCTTATTTAGCCTTAATTACCTCTTTAAAAACCTGATCTCTAAATATAGTCACATTAGGGCTTATGGCTTTAACATATGAATTTTGAGAGTGGGACAGAATTCAGTCCATAACAATTTGAAAGAGGGTTCCTGTGCTTTTGGGAAGTGAAGGAAATACAGAAGAATTTTGGCTTAGATTCAGATTTCATGATATTTCTAGGAAGAACACTGCCAAAAGGGTTCAAGGGGATGGAGAAGTAGTGAGGGGTTTGGGAGGAGTATTATCTTTGGGAATAAGAGAACTCACCAACACATAATGAAGAGATAGTCTAGGGTCTACTCTACAGATAATATGGGGTATTACTGAGGCTTTATTTACTTTCTTAATGCAACTTTAGGAAGCTTTAAATAATATATATGGGATTTTTAATTATTAAATCCTATAGGTTACGATTATGGGAAAACAAAAGTCATCACAGCATAGAAATAGTCACTAAAAACTACCCAGTTTAAAAATCAGTGACCATTCAAGCATCACTTCCTGCAAAACACTGGTATCTAGCCAGCAAAGTGTTGGAGCTGGCTTATACAGGCCCTAAGAATCAGTGTACACATCTTTTCCCATCTCTGCATTCAGTGACACACATTGGTTGCCTGGAATCGGTCATGGTAGGGTATTTACATGAGGCAACTAGAAAACACAATAAATCAGAGCTCTTTGTTTTCCTAAGAACTAGATGTTAAAGACTTACCAAGAAATTACTAAATTGATTCATGCCCATTGAAAAATATCATCCTTGGACCACTTACTTTCTATTGCTGAAAACATCTCAAAAAAATAAAATAAAAATTCAGTGTAAATAAAATATAGAATAAAACTATATCTTTCAGAGGGTATAATATGTCATGAAATAAAAGTGATGGGCTATTGTCCAAAACACACACTTAAGTATTGACAAGTAAAGTTGTGAGAGTTTGGTCAGTTAGAAACTAAAGAAGGGAAAGAAACAAAATGCATATTTAAAAGTAATGAGTTTCATATCCAAATATAAAGGAGGCCCAAGTGAAAAAATCTTATATTTATAAAATTATAAAATCTTGAATTTTTTTTAAACCATTCTTTTTACTTATGACACAGCTGTTCAATCTGAAATTACAATGTATTCATAGATGCTCTCAGAGTTTTTTGAAAAATTTTACCCCCGATATTATTTCAAAAATATAGTACCTATTTAAACACGTACTCTAAATTTTTATTATAAAAATCTTATTTTAATAATTTAAATTTTATTTTTAACATAAAGTTGAAGTTTTATTTTTGTCATTTGTATTTTAAGTTAATTTACTTAAAGGGCTTTTTCTCCAGTATCAGTTAGGCTCAGACATAAAAAACACTGAATACATGAAAATGTTTATTAAGCATCTATTTATGTGTGCATCCATCCATTTATTCATCAAACAGTAGTTGAGTATCTATACTATATTAGGTACTCTAAAAGGGTCAGGGAATAGCGAGATGAAAAACACAATATTATTGTCCTCAAGTGTTCATGCTAGGAGGAAGACACATATGTAATTAAATTACAGTAAAACTGGAGAGGAAGTAGCAATAAGATTGTGTACAAGATCACAGAGGTTTTACAGTAAAGAGAGTGATTATCTCTGTGGTGTGAGACTAGGAACAATTTGAGATAAAGAAAAATGAACACAAATATCGCCTCTGTGGAGAGCCTTCTCTAACCCCGAGTCTGGTTTAGATGTCTCTCCTCTGTGCTTTGACAGCACCCCATGCAGTTCTATTGGAAGTGTCAGCTTATTTATCTGTCTCTCCATCTAGACTAACTGCATCTTGGGGGCAGAGATGGTTTTTGCGTCCCTAGGATATAACAAAAACTCTACTACATGCTTGGTGCTCAGATGAAGTTGAATGAATGAATGCATGCATGAATGAATGAATCAATGAAGAAAGGATGAACAGCATTAAGGCCTTGCTGAAGTGCAGTATCTTAGTCAGTTTGAACAGCTATAATAAAACTCTATAGCCTGGGTGGCTTAAACAATATTTATTTTCTTGGTTCTGGAGGTGGGAAAGTCCAAAATCAAGTTTCTAGAACATCCAGTGTCTGGTGAGAGCCCCCTTCCTGATTTGTAGGTGGCTACCTTTTTGCTGTGTCATCACGTGGCTGAGAGAGCAAGTGAGTTGTCTCTTCTTATAAGGGCACAAATATCATCATGGGGTCACTACCCTCATTACCTCATCTAAACCTAATTGCATCAAAGATCCCACCTGTAAATACCGTGACATTGGGGATTAAGGCCTCAACATATGAATTTTGGAGGAACATAACCATTCAGTCCATGGTAAAGAGTTTGAAGAATATATAGGGTTTTCTCAGGAGATCTGGGAATGCAGGGTGGAGAGTAAAGGCTGAGAGATAAGCATTTAAAGACAAGGAACCATAAAACCACATATGGCATGGCAAGTTTAGGAAACTACAAGTTATTTTTGTTATTGTTGAGATTTAGGACATAAAGTAGTCAGAGAAAAGGCAGGGGCCATGTTCAGTAGCTTATGCATTTTACATAATTTTTCTCTTTGCAAGAAATGGAAATTATTCAAGGATTTAAGCGGAGACCATATCTACATTTTAGAAACATTACTCTCTGGATAAAGTGGAGAATGTATTGGAAACAGAGAATTGCATCCAAGAGGCAGGAAACCAGTTTGGAATCTATTGTAGCAGGCCAAGGAAATGATAATAAAAGTTTAAACTAAGGGTTTGTTTTTTGTTTCGTTTTGTTTTCATAAGGAGGAAAGTTGAATTATTCCTTGTAGATTAGCCCAAAGTGAGTCAGATCACTCAGAGTAGAGACGGTACCATTATAAGAGGAATAGTTTTCTTTTTCCTTTTTTCTTCATTTATTTATTTATTATGGTGACATTGGTTAACGAAATCTAAGTTTCAAGGGTACAATTCAACAGTCAGGCATATATATATTGTATTGTGTGTTCACCACCCATAGTTAGATTTCTTTCTGTCACCACATATTTGACCCCTTTCAACCCATCTACCTCTTCCCTCCCCCAACCCTCTGGTAGCCACTAGTCTATAGTCCATGACCATGAGTCTCTGTTTGTTTGTCCTGTTTGTTAGTTGCGTTAAGGTTTGTATCCCACATATGAGTGATATCATGTGGTTTTCAACTTTTTCTGTCTGGCTTATTTCGCTTAGCATGATTATCTCAAGGTTCATCTATATTGTCACAAATAGCAGTATTTCCTCTCTTCTTATGGCTGAGTAATATTCCACTGTATAGATGTGCCACATCTTCTTTATCCAATAGGACACTTTGGTTGTTTCCATGTCCTGGCCACCATGAATAATGCCTTCTTGACAGTTTCTTTTGCTGAGCAGAAGCTTTTTCGTTTGATGTAGTTCCGTGTATTTATTATTGCTTTTACTTCCCTTGCCTTTGAGGTCAAATTCATAAAATCCTCTTTAAATCCAAGGTCCATGTTTAGTTCCTATGTTTTCTTCTATGACATTTATTTTTTCAGGTCTTATATTCAGGTCCTTAATCCATTTTAAGTTAATTTTGGTGTGCGATAATAGACAATAGTCTGGTTTCATTATTTTTCAAATGACTTTCCAGTTTTCCCAGCACCATTTATTAAAAGGCTTTCCTTTCTCCATTGTATGTTTTTGGCTCTTTTGTTGAAAATTATTTGCCCATATAAACATGGGTCTACTTCTGGGTTTTTGATTCTGTTCCACTGGTCTGTAGGAAGAAATAGTTTGTTAATGCATGTTTGGACTGGATGCAAGTCTCAGAAACTTTGGATGGCAATAATAGTAGCTGCCATTTATTGAAGGTTTAGAATGGGCACTGTTAAGATGTTTATACACATCTGACCCCCCTAAAATAGAATGAGGCAGTGAATTCAAGCTAAGTTTAAGCCCCAAATTAATGCCCTTGACCATTAAGCTTTATAGCCTGCCATATGCAATCAGAGAAATTGAACCTAAAGTGTATTCTGAGGTTTTATGAGGATGCTGTGGCCTGAGAAATAGGATATTATGTATATATGCATAGACTTTTGAGTAAGAAACATGAGAAAGCAGAACTGGGAAGAAGAAAAAGCATACCATGGTCTGGGCCTGAAAAAGTCTTGGTTAATCTGGAGTAAGTAGCGCCCATCAAAGTTGTCCAGTATTGGGTTGAAATGGCTGACATTTAAACCTCCTGCAGGAAGGACATGACCTCAGGAGGGTGGCTTTATGAAACTGAGGCAACCCTGATTATTGCTGAAAGCGAAAAGGCTGTACCTCCAGTTGCATGCCATGTCCTTCCTGGAGAAGAGATTGGATGCTGTATCTCCATAACGTCCATGGGCATTAGAGCTCCTCTTATTACTTTAGTGAACAAATACCCTTGGTTCAAAATCTGGCTCTGACAGTGGTAGTTTTCTTGTCATCTCTGTGCCTCAGTTTCCTCATCTCTAAAGTATGTGTGAGCGTGTGTGTGTGTGTGTGTGTGTGTGTGTGTGTGTGTGTGGTGAAGGGTGATAATAGTGCCTACTTAATGGAGTTTTGGTGAAGATTAAAAGAGATAATACTTTTTAGAGTGCCTGGCACGTAGTAAGCTTTCAACAGATGTTAGTCATTACTCAAAAGACATTCTATTCTTTTACATTTGAATGTCCTACATCGAATGGTTGAAACCCTCTACCCAAAACATTTTATGACACATTGCATTTCCTCCCTACAGAACTGAAAATATAACTATTCATTCTACTCAACATGATTTACATGAATTGATTTTAATTATAATAGCAAGGAAAGAGATAAAAGATCATTGAGAATAATTTTGGAAATATGCTAACAGTTAACGCATATATTTGTAAATGTCTTTCTTCAACAGAAAGTCAGACGGAGAAACTTAAAAGTGAAAAAATAACTTCAAGATGATTATATTTCCCTGAATTCATTTTATTCTCTTCCTTTTTCAACCCATAAAAAGAAAAGCACAAATCTGTTCTCTGAACTCATCTGCTTTATGGAGGTTTGTCTAAGATATGCTGGCGGTGTGGTTGGGGTCTCTTGGTATTTTCTGTAAGTTTTTCTTCCCTGCCTAGAACAGATGTTTCTTGAAACTGTCTTAATCTTCTTAGGGAAGAGTATACATGCATTTTATCAGTTAAGATATAACAATGGAAATGTATAATTTAGACGCCCCCAGGATTGATTTATTTCCACACCAAAGGATCACAGATGTTCATAATTTTATGAAGCTGAGATACTCAATGTTTCTGCCCAAATTCACCCTGTTTGGATCCAGCATTTGGCTCAATAGCATTAATTCTATAAACATAGACCAAATCAGCCACCTATGGTACAAAGCACTCTGTGACCAAGATTTTTTCTTCTTTAAGATTGATTTTTCATTGGATAGCAAATCCCTATAAATTGTCTCTTCAAGGGAGTAACTTCTCCTTTCCCCATGAACACAACAAGCAAATATCTTTCTTCCTAAACACAGGTCTAAAGCTATGGGATCTGAGAGATCCAGGGGAGGAGCACTGATCAGCTGAGCACTCCTGGGCCCAAGCACCCTGGCACAGCCCAAATCACCTGTGTGAGTGTTAGGAGCAGGAAGGGGGTGCATGGGTGGGACGGGTGGGAAGAAGTAGAAGTCCTAGGTACTTAAAACTATAATTATAGATATCCATGTCTCATTAACGTTGAAGTAATAATACCAATTAAATATTTTAAAGAGTCAATTATAATCCAGGAGGCATTGTCCAACATCCTGCAGTTTTCCTGATGTCTGTATGTTGGAGGATGATGAGCAATAGTTTTTATTGTGGACATGTTGCCATGTGCATTTCAGCTCCTCACTCCTAATGTGATTCTGCCTCTTTTGTAGCACCTCAAAAATTCTCAGCCTCCTGCATGAATAGACAGGCTTTTTAAACATAACCTCTCTGTGAAGGTCAAAGCCTCAGGTGCCACTACTCCACCACACAGACCTGAAGTCACAGCTCTCAGGCTGTCTCCCATTTGAAAATGCCCAGGGACAACTGCACTTCCCAGCAAGGTGGGGGTATCCTAGTTTCCTAAGATTGTCTCATGGTTTCTGTCTCCTTATTGATTTTTTTTTTTAAGTACAGAAGTACTTTCTTAGAGACATTTTTTGAAGTCTAATTTAAAGACTAATTATGAATAAACTGAGAAGTGCACTGCTCTGAAATGAATGGTCTTACAGACCTAGGGAAAAATGTTATGCATGACTCAGTGCAGCCCTTGGGCATATTTCAGTGGGTTTCATGGGCTTCTCACAATACAGGGTTGTCTGAAAGGGGAGGCTCTGTTCAGGTGATAATTGCAGTCTGTGCGTTAGGTAAAAACCTGGCTCCAGAAAAGCCTCTCTCAGGAAGTTCTGGTTAGAAAAGCTACAATTTGGTGCCTCTTCTCTATGACCTGGGGGACTTTCTACTGGATCAGTCAAGGTGTTCCTTGTGGATTCCAGTCTTTGAAGGGCCTCACCATCACCACCTCAGCTCCACCACCCCAGTCCCACTCCCCTGCCTTCTCTGCTACTACCACTGCAGTCATGCTTGGCCTCCTTGAATCAAAAAGCCTTGAAAAATGCTAGTCATTGCTGATGCTCTGAAACCCAGATTTTGAAGGAAGGGTGGGCAAGCACATATGAGGCGATACCTTTATTTCTGGAAATAACCAGATATCTAAACAGGAGGGACCTGAATTTTCAGGTAGGTTTGAATCCTGCTTTCCAATGATGAGCTGTGGGACTTTCAACTCTTTTCTGGGTATGGTTACAACTTTAAAGTGAGAGAATTTTATCAGGCGCTCTAAAATCTCTTCTAGTTCTTAAAACATGCAATGTTTTCAACTCTGGTCATGCATTAAACTCACCTGAGCAGCTTTGAAAGCATGCCGATGCCCAGATCACATTCCAGAGATTCTGATTGAATTGGGTTGGGTGAGGCCTAGGCACAGTGGGGAATTCAGGTTTGTAGGTCCTGAAGAGCATACAGTTTGAGGGCCCTCCAAAGGAAGAAGAAAACAATACCTTAATTTTGAAAATTTTCAAAAACATGACCTTGTGAACACGTTGCTAGGCTTGCTCCCATCCCAGGACCTCAGGAGGGGCCTGTACAAGTAAGTGACCCTAAAGGTTAACTTTACTGCTTCAGAGTAAATCTCAGGGAGCCCAGGCATCAGTAAGTTATAAAAGCTCCTCAAGTGATTTCAATGTACACAATTCCAGTGAGAAAATCCTGGGGCAGATTCTGAATCCTCAGGTAAGGATGAGTGTGAAAGCCCATGGGGGTCTATACAGCTCTGCCTGGGATATCCTTGTTTAGACATTTTCCTTCCATGCACCTCTCACCTAGCTAATTCCTACTTCCCAGGAAGGCTTAGACTTAAGGTCACCTCCTCCAGGAAGCCTTTTCTAAATCTCTGATTAGCCTCTTCTGTATTTGTCTCAGCACGTGTCTCTGACATAGCCCTTAGATTGCTCTATTATTATTATTATTAAGAAAAGAGATGAGGTCTTAGACATCTTTGTATCCCATGACCTAGCACAGTGCCCAGCACATGAAGTGTTAATGAAAAATAAAAAGAAAGAAAGTTATTACTATTTTTACACAGAGATTTTGGCTCCCTCTTCACACGCATTGTATTTTCTAGCTTTTTCTCTCAAGAACCAATAAAAATATCACACTTAATTCTATTCTGATTCTTCTTGTTATAAATATAAGCTCTCAAAATGCCTAATCAAAAGCTAGACTAGCCATCGGATGACATTGTTTTGAAGGCAGAACAACGTCTGCACAGAGATGGGTGTATCAGACTGGATCCTGGCAAGAGCCAAGTGGCATCCTCAGCTGAGGTTAGGATTATTTATAGAGGTGTAATAAAGAACACAGGTGTGTTTTGGGGGTTAGGAGGTAGTGGAGTAAAGTCTCTTGGATGTGAGGCTGCAAATATTTTTTTTTTTCTGCTTCTTCTGGGGTTTGCGAGTCATTGGGTTTCCTGCAGTGAATGTCCTCAAGAAAATAGGGAGTCACGAGGTACATAATACACATACCCTGTTAGCATGAGAATTGCTCCAGGGAAGGAGCCATGGTGTCTTTGCAACTCAGCCCCAGCTGATTTATAACACCCGATGCCCTGTAGGTGCTAAATGGACAGTTGTTAAATGAATGAAGACAGTTGGTGTTTTTCTCTTAACTTTCTTGAAACACTGTGGAAAAAAATGCTCACAAGCTGGCTTGTCAAACAGGTAGAGGTTCTCTTCCTGGATACTGAATGGCAGTATGTGCCAAAGTAGAGTAATTCCCTGTCTGCTTTCCCTGTTTCCTACTCCCCTTGCCCCACAATAAAGGGTAACCTGAGACTCAAGCAGGGTCCAAGCCAGCGTGCTGAGCTCCTGGTTCACAGCCCACATGTCTACTCTGTTCCTCTGGTGAACCTGTGCCTGGGAAAAGCCTATGGGGAGGACCGAGTCTGACCATTCTTTTTATTCAGCTCTCAAGTCGAAGGCTATAAAACCAGACCCAGAGCTCTAGACAGGGCATGCCCTTGGTGTTTTGGACATACGCTCCGGCAGTCAGAGCCTTCCAGACCACAGGTTTTGTCCAAAATCAATCTCTATCTGGGGGACAATTGTGAATAGCCATCCCCATGCCAAAACTGGAGATTTCCAGGGCCTTAAGAGGCTAATTAACAATACCCTGAGGGTACTGAGTACATTGCCATAAAAACCGATGTCCATGTTGCCTATTCTGACTCAGGGCTCCATGACTCACAGGGCTTGCAACTCAGCTTGCTCCCAGGCAGGTTTTAATGGATTTTAGGAACATCTCCTCTTATTACTGTCTGAAGACAGGACGGTGGCTCTGCCCAGATGATAATTGCCTTGACCTTGAGTCCACTAAAAATTGGCAAGAAAATTGCTATTGTAGTTTCCAGTGTTTGAGAAGAGCAGAAGCAAAGCCGGGTACATGGAGACACAGTAAAACCTAGTTTCACAACTGGGTTGGGAAATTGAATGATCTCATGAGATCCAGTAGAGAATCCTCTGGCTTCCATGAAAAAGCCAGACCTCGTTAGTAGGGATGAAGCCATAGAGAGAACTTGTTGTGATGGCACAGAGTAAGACCTACAGCTTCAAACCTCCCAGCTGAGCTCCTTCGAGCCAAATGATCATGGCCTCCCTGAACCTCTGTTTATTCATCTTTCAAACGGAGATAATTATAGCATGTACAGCACAGGTTGTTGTGAGGATTAAACAAAATAGCATAGTGCCGGGTAGGTAATACATGTCTAATAGCCCTCACTCTCTTCCTCAACACTTGGTAAGAAGCTGAGGTGATATCAGTGATTGGGCAAGACACTCTTTCTGAACATTATATTAAATGTAACATTTTTCTCTTTTCTCATCATTGATATCAAATCCAGCAAACAAAGAGAAACATAAAAGCTGCATCTGGAGGGTGATTCTTTTGCTAATGGGCAGCAAAATCTTCACAGAATCACTGTACTTAAGCAGCACTCCAGGCCACGGTGAGATACAGCTGGTGGGTACTCAACAAACTTGCATTAAGCTCCTATGGTTAGAAGATGGCTAAGCCATATGGCAAGCCCTGTCCTCAGGCAGTTCATAGTCTGGGTGGGTAGACACATTCAAATACATAATATTGACACTAGGGTAAGTGCTCTGTGACAGTTGTGTTTGAACGAGAAAGTTTCAGAATCATCTGGCAAGCTTGTTAAAATACAAACCTTAGACTCCACCCCCACTGATTCCGATTCAATATGTCAGGGATCAGGCCCATAAACGTACATTTTAATACTCCCAGGTGATGCTAAGGCTGCTGTTTTATGGACCATTCTTTGAGTAGCACTTTTATAATAGAAGTCAAAAGTTATAGGGTTATTTACAGTGGAAGAGGAGAGTGATGAATTATTTTTGAGCTTGGGTGAGATAAGTGAGGGTGCTATCTGGAGGGACTTTATGAAAGAAGTAGTCTTTCAGCAAAGTCTAGAAGTGTGGGTAGGACTGGAGCAAGCTGCAACTGGAGGAAATGTTTTTATGCAGATGAAATACTAAAAAGTCAGATATAAAAATGTAGGGTGTATCCGGCAAGCTAAGGACTACCATGTGTACATGCTGGGGAAGGGAGGGTGATAGGAGGAGATGCTGGGCATTGGTCTCTAGGAGACCTGGGTGCTCAGGCTGAGGAGACTGAATTGTCTGTAAATAACAAAGGGCCTCCAGATATGTTTGAGGATGAGAATAATATCATCAATTCAATGACCCGACGCTTTACGTTTGTGTATGAGACATTATAAGAAGTGATGAGAAATGGGAAGACCAATTGGCTGGCCAGCTTTTTAGAAATTGTTTAAGTGATAAAAAGTTACTCTGGAAGCCTAAACTAGGTCAGGAGGAATAGAAAAAGGAATTCATATAGGAAAGACAAAGTGTAGAAAACATCATCAAGATTTTAAAATCAAACTGCATGTGGTTGACAAGGGAGAGGAACAAGTCAAAGATGGTCCTAGGGAATGCAGCCTGAGTCCTGACACCAGTAGAAGAGTCAGGAGTTTTAGGAAGAAGAAAGATGTAACAAGAAAGATCATGACTTTGGTTTTGTATCTGTTGAATTTGAGTTACCTACAAGTTATCTAATAGCCTGCAATGCAAGCCTGGGTTCGGAAGAGAGGCTGGGTCTGGGCATTTATATTTTTGTGGAACATATGGAAGATTGTGGAAACTAGGAAAATAGATGACTTCATCAAGGCAGAATACATGGAGTGAAGAGATGAGGACATAAGAAACAGAACCCTAGGGAATGTCGACATGAAGCGGCTGGTAGAAGAGATGTCAGCTAGCAAAGAAGACTCAGAGATCGTGGTATGGGAGGCATTGAAGCAGCAGCTGGATGCTGCCAACAGAAGCACTGAAAGATAATGAAGAATTTAGGGAGTGATTCATAGTGTTAACTGCTAAAGAAGTTGAGAAGGAGAGGCTATTGGCTGTTCTATTAGGACCTTTAAGAGTACGTTTTCCAACATGGGGTAGGATTCAGGCTGCAGAGAGTCAAGGAAAAAAATAGGAAGTGAGGGAGTAGAGGAAATAGGTATTGAATGGTAACAGGAAGAAGGTGGAACAGAAACTCGAGACGGAAACACGTTCATAGAAGGGTTTTGTTGTTTTAGGGTCTGGGGGACCAGAGCGAGTATGTTCGCCAAGGGGAAGGAACCAGTGGAAAAGGAAAGATTAAAGATGTAAGACAGAGAGGAGATGATTGATGCTGCCGGGTCTGAAAGGAGATGAGAGGGTGGGACAGAAAGCCCTGAAACAAAGGACCACTTTATAACAAGGTCCTCTGGGTGTTCTGGAAATGAGACTACCTTGGATGGGCTCCAAGCAAGACTCTCCTTTTACTAAAGCAAACTCCAATGCAGCTCTGAGAATCTCAAATACAGAGGTGTCTGCTTTTCCCCAAGACTAATCTCTCCACTTTCAAGCATTCAAAAAGGACCAAAGGTTAAATTAGAGTTTCAGTATTCTAATTTTCCAACAAATTTATGTCTTTCCTGGGTTAGCCAAATCATAGTCTTTTCCCTCACCTGGGTTCCCAAATTTAATTAGCTAACTTCCTCTTTCCCCACCGAGAGTCAGAAAATAGACCTTATTTCTCTCCTTTCCTTCCCAGTTTTGCTTATCTAAGCTAAGGGCCCCACGGGCACTTTCAGCTGATTTATTTCAGCTGGTCCCTCATAGCCACAATGACTGGGTTAACCTTCTTGGCCCCTCTGGGACCATTTTTGCTAGGTATTCTGACCTACTAATGGGTCCCTGAGGGGAAGTCCACACTGTCACAGTAGATCTTACTACCTAACACCTAGTGAAATCCTAGGCTTTGCTGAGCTCAGCCAAGACACTGCAGGAAACACATGGGCTGGGGTTCCCAGAGAGATTGTCTAGATCTTGAAGAATAATGCTAAACAGACAAGAGTACAAAGTTGTCGGCAATAGGAGGCTTTAGGGTTTTCTTTTTAAAAGCTCTCTTTTGTCCTAAAAACTCGGGAGGGAGCATTCTAAGCTTGAGAAATAGATGAAATACGTCTGTTTCTTAGAGATTGTATTATTTTCGGGTAATATTATGGCATTATTAATTATGAGACAAGGAAAGAGCTGTTTGGTGAAACGATATAACCAAAGGCTTTTTCCCTTTTTGTTTGCCTGGAGGGAGTGGCCTGCTCTCAGACTTGTTCCACGTGCTAATGCTTTTTAGGGACATGTGATTGGTTTGAGTGACAGAAACATGTTCTGCACCCTTCATAAGAGTACGTTAATCTGTGTTCTTAAAACATTTTCTTGAACATCAAGTTCTATGCCCTACCATTTACACAACCATAGCACTGGAAATTATAACTCCGTCTCATCCTTCATGTTAAGCTGGAGATGTCAGGAGAAGGAAACGGCCAAAACCTAATTATAAATTTGGCAAGTGGGATGTGAACTTGTGCTCTAAGACATTTAAAAAACATTGTTATAACACATATATGAGAATTTTATTTCCTACTGTCTTTAATTTTTGTTTAAGGCTTTAAAACGAATACATTGATTAAAATTATGAGAAATATAGATTTAGCAAAATATAAAGAGCTGTGCTTTAAATTAACAAATTGAGTAAGCAATATATATTACTGCATGACAGATTTATGCTTTTGGTACAATAGCATTGCTAACAAGTCTTGATTTTTGGAAGGGTTGGTCTTAGTCAACATTATGAAAAATATTTATAATCTCTTTGTGAAATAGTGTAGTTGTTTTGCCTGAGTGGATGTGACTGCTAGCCTGAGTGACTTAGTCGGTGAGTACGTAAGGAAACGAATTTTCCCCTTTATGCTGTTTCTGGTCATCGCAGAGCAGCTTTGTGTGGAGGCTAGGCACAGATGTTAGACTGTCTCGGTTTCAATCATGGTTCTTCTTTGCTCTTCTTCTATTTTCTTGTTCTCTATTGTCTCAGATTCCTCCTCTAAATTAGGAATAATAATAACAGCACCTTACCTCAAATGGCATGGAAAATATGTAATTTAAGACCTGTAAAGTGCTAAAACAGATGCCATTTCTACTCTACGCAGATCCCTTTCACAGAAAACCACACCCATCCCCACCTGCTACATGTTTGGGCTACTAATAGCTCACACCTACTCCCTTCCCAAGAGATTTGCCCTTGGCTAACAGGAGCTGTCTTGCTGATGATGCTTGTTATATGCTCTACCCACCTTTCCCCACTGGGGGTGGCCCACAGCCAAGACCTACTGGCTCGAGGATATAAGAGCCAGCACTGTTGCATCTGGAAGGGATCATTGTTGGGGTACGAGTCACCATCCAGAGCACCCATGGAATCAGGCTGAGACTAGACTTCTCCAGAAAGAAAACTTTTCCCAGCTTCTTTCCTTGCCCTTTCCTGCTTCTCTCCTTTAGTCATTTTTCCTCAATGACAGTACTCCCTGGCTTACACAGGAATCTCCATCTCCGGCTCTGCTAAGCAACTCAACCAGATACTTGGCATTTAGTACTCATTCAATAAATGTTAACAATTAGTAGAGATTTAAATTAATCACATTTTTTGGGTCTAAATCAGTGTATGAACCTGAGACTTTATTGTTTAGAATCGAGTGACTTGCAAATTTGTTGTCAGAACTAAAAATAAGTTCTTCCACAATCGTCTTATTATTTTTTCTTTTAATAGCTGTGCTTGAGTGCCTAAAAAAGGAAAGAGTGAGAGGTGTCAGAAAGAGGTCAGGGCAAGGATTGAAGGTACACAAGCATAACTGGGGAATTCCAGGCCCAACCCCATACCTGGTGAGCAGGCGGAGTCTCAGGTGTCCTAGGTTTCAGAGTTTGAGGGATATTATCAGGGGAGGAGGGACATAGGGAAAGAAGAGGCAAAGCTATAATGACTTGGTAGGAGAAAAGGTCCAGTTCTTGCTTATTTCTCGAGAGACAAGAGACAAGCTTGAATCCTGGGGCTTAGTTATTTGGGGTAACCAGACATGAGGTATTGTTGTGTTCAAATCATCAGGGCAGAAGAACCTCCTCTAAGTGTTGGAAAGAAATAAAGGGCAAGGAAGAAAGGAGAGGAGAGGAAGGGAGCTTTTGTGGTCAGAGAGTCGTGATCCTTCTTGCACAGCAGGAGAAAGGAAGGAATGGTCTAGATTTAGGACAGTGGACAGAGAATTCAGAGTAAAGCTTCACTGCTAAGCGGAATTATCTGTGTTGAAATACAGGAAATGTGCTTTCCTGGAATGTGCTATTGTAGAGGGAAAGCCATTACAAAGTGCTGGGGGGGCCATGTTGTGGGAGCATAGCCCCCCAAAGGAGTTATCCCACAAGCCCTAGGTGGCAGTGAGTTCCAGAAGTGACAGTCAAAACAGGCAGCTGAGCCTGGGAATTTCAGCTTCATAAATCCAAATGCAATCTTGAAGAAGTTCTCTTCCATTTGACACTTCATGGTCAGGAAATCAGAGACCTGTGCCTCACCTTGCAGTTGAATAACATCATGTGATCAATAGTTTTTCTCCTGGAAGATGCTCCATTGTCATCCACATCACTTACAGCAGGTAAGTTTGAGACACCAGTGTATAGGTAAAAACCTGGCTGCCTGGGACTTAGAATCTGACACTGATTTGCTTCAGTACCAGGACCACTCATGTAACAAAGTAAAGGCAACAGCCAGGAGTAAAGATGGGTCCATCTAGAGGTAAGATGGCAAGGCTGGATACATCATCAAGATGGGAGATACAGAAGAAGCATTTCTAAGTGTCTCAAGTCCATTCTAGTGAGGCTTCTTAGAGAAGGTGAAATTCAAAGCTAAAACCCATAGAGAGAGGACCCTCTGAAGCTCACATTCACATTCAGCCAGGCCCATGCCTCAGGCCCTCAGAGTTCACTGTACTGGAATGGCAACACCGGCTACATATTGGGACCGTTGTAGAGTTAACCTTTCACTTGTACACGTTGTCTTTGTTAACCCTCACCATGGTGATATTTTTATTTCTTCTCTTTCTTATTTTAAATGAGAAAACTGAGGTTGAGAAAAAGTAACCCAGTTAGGAAAATGAGAAAGTCGGCATTTGGATCCTCCTGGCCATTTGCCTGAAAGTCTGGTGTTTTTCTTTATTAGAGAAAAAAGCACAGCCCTGCCATAAATATGTTCTGAGAGAAAGTGTGTGTCTTTTAGCATAAAACATGCTATTTTTATCTTTTATTTTTGATTGCTATTGCATTCGCATGTATGAAAACTCTGAAAGGATAAAACTCTCCCTGCCATCCTTGTCCTTCATTTGCCAAATTCTTCCTTCCCAGCCCCACAGGTACCCACTAGTATTAGCTTCTTACATACTCTTCCAGAGACTCTTCGTGTTATACGAGAAAATATGAGATTCTTTTCTTCTTCCTGCTTTCACACTAAAGTTAGCATATTATAAACATCATTAAACACCTTCTTTTTTTCAATTAACTCTATATGGTAGAGATCTTTTCATATCACCTTATAGAGAGTTTTCTCATTCTTTTTTATAGTTGTACGGGATTCCATTACCTGAATGTTTTGTTATATATTGAATCAATGTCCTACTGATGAAAACTTGGGTTATTCCCTATTTTTCACTATTACAAAGTGCTGTAAGGAGTAACCTTGTATATTAACCCTGTAGTACATATACAAATGTATCTGTAGGTTAAACAGCTGAAGGTAGAATTGCTGAGGAAAAAATATGTATATGTGTTTGCATGTATTGTGAATAGTCACCAGAAATGTTGAGTCCAAAACTAGAGCAAAGCACTAGGATCCCTCATACCATATTTTAATAATTGGTTTGTCAAGGTCACACTCAGCTAACAAGGACCTCAGCTGAGTTCCCCTTAAGGATTGAGTAAATACTGGATTGGCTCCATGACCACTCATTGTAGCAATGACTCCAGGGCTCTAACCTTTGGCTTTTAGATCTCTTTCCTTTCTGTGCAGGCTCTAAGGCCAGGAAGCTGGACGTGTCTTTAAGGTTCTTCCTCTTGCCCTTAGACATAACATCCTGGGAAACAGCTGAGACTTGCAGCTCCCTGTGACCTGTCCTAGAAAAAGCATAGGCTCTGGCATCAGAGAAACCTGAGTTCTAATCTTAGCTAGGTCCCTTTCCATCCGTTTCGTCTTGGGTGGTGTTTTTAACCTATCTGAGCCTTTTATCCTATTTGGTCCCAATTTCTTCATTTGGGATAGAGAGAAAATAATAAAACCCATCAAAAGCAGTTGAAGGATTAGAGATAATGTATGGAAAGCATACCAAATGCACAATAAATGGTAACTGTTATTTCATAGAATTAACCTAAAATCCATGCTTATAAATACATTCTTTATATCTTTGCCACTGAGGGCCAGGTATGGCCTCTACCTGACATCCATATCAATGACTCATAACCTCAGCTACAAAACCATCTCATTATTGATGGTCTGACTCTTTGTAAGCAGTTTATGTGTGGTTTGCCACATCCTGTTGATGCAGTGTTCCTCATGATAGAGCCACATTAAGCCCAACCACACTCTCATAACATCAAAGGACACTGGCTCATTAATTAGTCAGAAAGCATTTCTTCACTATTCCATCCAGCACTTAAGCTGGCCCTTAGAAAGCACCAAGGTTTATCTAGGGTCAAATGAGCTTGGAAGTCCTACAAACAGGGCCACCCACAGCCTCACAGTCCAATGACAGGTGTCTGGACTCACAACAGGCAAAGACCGGTGGAATACAGAGCAGACATTTGCAGTGCTGATCTGAGAGCTGCTGCTTCTAATTCTCTTCTTTCATCTTTTTTATATTTCTTGACACCCGAATCAGCATACAGAGTCTGTGTCCTCCGGGTTAAGGAAATGAATACTCTGAAATACAGACAACTCCAGGAATGGCAGTAAAGCAATGATGGATTACCCTTATGTTTCCTCATGCTCTGAATCCATTAAAAGAGGAGAATTGAATCCTATCTAGTCAGGACCCTCATTCCTTTCCTTAATTGCTTTTTCAACTACTGAAATGAGAAGTTGCAAACAAGGCATATGTTAACTATTCCTCTCATCTTCAACCCATTCTTGCCCTTCAAAGCATCTCAGCAGCAAAATGTTCAAAACTGTGAGTCACTTATAGGTTTTTCAGACAACTATAGAAAAATCTGTTAATGGGATTCACAGTTCTTATAGCAGAAGAGAGTGAGACTTGGGATGGCCAATGCATAAAAGGATTCTTCCGTATTATTCAGAATAATGAGATTCTGCTGCAGTTTCTTTCTGAATTGAAATCATTAAAAATGTATTTACATATTCATTTTTGTACACTTTGATCTAAAAATCAGTCCATGGAAGAAGTCGGTCTACCGTCAGAGAACTGTAGGGACTTGAAAATAAAGGAAAAATTCTCTTCTAAGGTTATCTCTGTCCTTAACATGTTTATGGCCTTGAAGAAGAAGTTGAAGCTAGCCAAGTATCTTGAGTGATATACTCATTGCTTATTTAAAAAAATTGATAAAGATTTTTGGCAGGATTATTGACCTGTATTTGCAATTTTTGACTTTTACGTCAACAAAGATCAGTTGCAGCCTTTTTATATCATTGTAAATATTTAAGTGGAAATATTCTTATACCTGCACTGTGAAATATGGTTGCCACAGGCCACATGTGCTATATGAATTTAAACTAATTAAAATTTCAGGTGCTCAGTAGCACTGGTTGCCTTTCTAGTGCTCAATACCCATATGTGTCTGACAGTATAGCTGTAAGGTGTGGAAAGTGGTAGGCACCAATTTAAACGAACATTAGTCTCCCAGACTGAATGTGATGGAGAACTCCATAATGGTTACTCGACTGATTGTCAGCCTCTTCTAAGAGGCTTTCCTCCTTATTAGTGTGGGACTTTACTGAGTTTTCAAACATCCCTAGACCTAGTTAAGTATAACTGTGTTTTGTGTAGTAATTAACCCTCTGAATCACCAATTTTATACAATTTTTTTTTATTTAAAAAAGAAAATCTATCTGCTTTGGGAGATAATGTTCCCCTATAAAAAAATGCCTTAGTTTGGCATATCGATGCTATTCAATTTACAAGCATATGCAGATTTCCCACCATTTGAAATAACAATAGCTGGGTCAGATCTATGCAAAATAAGCAAACAAAACCCCAAAAATGTAATATTCTGCATTTTCTGATAATAAGTTTACTCTCAAGCCTCATGACTAAATCTACCTTGCCATAATGTATAAAAGGTTATGAGGCAATATAATATGTGCTTTATGAGTAAAATCTACTCGTTGTTCAACATCTATAATGTTTTTCAGAGATATCTCTTAAAAGGTTAATGGCTATTATTCCTTAGTCTCTAGTACAGTTTGGTAGGATAGGCGGGTTCCTGAAACTATACAAAAGCTTCAGAATGTAGGATGTGAGCCCTGTGGCGTGTGGCATGTCTTATCCAGAAAGTCGAGGTGAGGCGAGAAAACACTGGGATGTTCACTTTCATTCTTCCCTCACCTGGCTGCTTATGTTGGCTAGGTGTAGAGGAAAGAGAAGCCTGCTCGACACTGCCCACTTGACAACCACCACTGCTTCACCCCCACTGCCCACTCAACAACCTCTCCATGGTCCAGGCTTGGGCTCCTTTAGGTAAAGCCAGGAGACATGTGGTTCCAGTCTAGCTAGCATACTTTTTTTTTTTTTTTTGACTTTTTGGTTGCCTTGAGGTAACCAGGCACTTGTGAGGCTGGAGGGTATGCAGTGTTCCTCAGGAATAGAAAATTATCTTTAGGAGGGTCCAGCCTGCGTCCACAGTCTCCCTTGAGTAAGATGAGGGTAAACAGGCTCCCAGATCAAAAACACTTCTGCTTTAAAGCCACATATTAACAATTAAAACCCAAAATAGAGTTTTAAAAGAAAAGAAAAAAAAAGATTTTCTTTGTAGAAGCACCAAATTAACCCACCACAAATAATCTTTCCGGCATATAAATGAAAGCACGATATTGTTAAAAAGCAGTCCAGCAAACTGCCTTTCCAGTTAGCAGACACTTTTCTGGCTCACAGTCTGGGTCCTCTGCTGGCGGAAGCCAGTGCAGATGGCACAACGCAGGTGCCTTCAGTGGCCTTGGTGTGTTTGTGGTTGGCCTGGGAATTTACTCTCCTACCTCTTATCTGTAGCAGAGTGACTGACAGAAGATAGGGTTACAGGGCCAGACAGAAGGAGAGAGGGCTCTCTCTCCTCTGCCTGGGTGGTCTCTTTGTTTCTATCTTCCTAGAGAAAGTTAGGTACAGTTCTGGGGTGGGAAGGAATCTTAGAGACCCGCCCGGTGTTGTTGCTCTGCAGATAAGAAAACCAAACCTTGCCATGGTAAAATGACATGCCCAAGGTCAGTTACATGTCATAGATTATGATCATGGGTGTCATCCAAAGAAAACTCCAATTCTGTCCTAAGCTACTAAGTAGAATCAAATTGTAACAGAGCTTTCTTAAAGGTCTTCAATGCTATTTCTCAGTAAAAAGCCTCAGTATATGCTGTTCACACATAGAGCCCTCTGGGCAAAGAGAATTGAGATAGATGAAAGGTTTTTAAAAATTATTATTTATAATGGGCACTCTGTGAAAGGGGTTTTCAGTGGCTTGTAATGAAAGGGAGGCATATAATAAAGCTGTTACAGTATTTTATAAAA